>SNQJ01S0071160.1:88079-104968 GCA_010110895.2 Picea sitchensis
AGACGTTCCACTCAACCATATAATTTCTATTCCAAATATCAACAACAAGTCACCACTGAGATTATTTTAGTAATAAACAAAAGAGGGTGGTCTCTCACTGTCCACTCACAGCTCATAAAACTCACAACCCACTAGTATTCTCCTACAACTATCCCAATTTTCCATTAACTCTTTTCCTCTTTACTTTCCCAACCCAAGGAATGTACCCCTTCATGGATCTCAATCCCTTAGACTTCCCATTCATTTATTAGGGTCTCTCTAGCATAGGTAACTGAGAATATATCACCTAAAAAACTACCAAAAAACAACAACAAACACTTGTTGTTACAATAAAACTCACTCAGGATTTCACTCTTCAGGCCTGACAACCTGGCTCTTTAGTATTCAACTCCAAATATGCTCAAAAGATGCTCCAACATGCTCTAGAATTCAATCTCCATGGATTTTCCATCTCCGAGCTCTCTTTCTTTCTCTCTACTTGATGCTCATGCCAACACATTGATTGTGCAAAAACTGATGTAGCTATCCATACCAATTTCCTCTCATTTGGATTACTTTATTGACTCACACACTTTCCCAAGCTGATTTTACTTAGCCCCCATGTTCCCAATAACTATGGGATGTGACTTCTCACACCCACCCTCTTACATGCATTCAATATTGTCTTTGGGAACACTCCATCATAAAATAGAGCATAATATATAATGATAATAAAATCCAGGAATCTGGGTGAATTAATAGACATATGTAATCCCCCGCTTTGACCCCTCTTAGACATTCTCCTAGACCCTCCTCTCTCTTGTGGATTAGTTCATCCCCCATCTTTGTCCATGTCCCCTCAACAACTGACATCACATTTTATAATTAAAACATAGAAATACAATTCACATATTACACATAGATGATTTTAGGGGCTAAATTTCGCAAATGGGCTAATTCTCCATGGTTTTTCCGAAAAAAAGATTCGCCAATTTCCATTTTTTCTAAAAACGATTTGCCCAAATTCCATAGATTAAAATTATTTTACGTTTAAAATCACCAAAATTTTGTAGAAACTATATAAAATCTTTAGAAATTTGAATATTTTTACAAAACTATCGCCAAACATTTTACATTTTGCATATTAAAGACTAGTAAGATTAGCCCAGGTTTCTACATTTTAATACAAATTTCCATCCTTGATATTACATCACTTTAGCTGTAGCCACACATCATATCTACATAATCATTAATTAAACTTGGGATTATAGTGGGGATGTTACATTCCCACTCCCCTATAATTGTGTGTCGTCCTTGGTGCACACTATGTCAATATACATATATGCAAATTTACATCACAATACTTTAGAATATAAAATTATGCAATTTTACAACTACAACAACATCTCCAACCAAAATCTTTTATTCCTTTCAACTCGCTGACCCAAGGAATCCACCATTCGTTTATCAAGGCTAAAGCAAGGAATGTACCATTCATTTATTAGGGATATCCCAAGGAATGTGGTATTATTTTATCAAGGCCCCCATTGTAGTTGGCTAGGATTCTAAGATTTGGTTCTAGAACTCTAGCTTCTCAAAATGGAGTATTGCATTCTGTTTTCTTCAAAATTGTAAAAAATTTGCGAGTATTCTTTCCACATGTTTTCTTCATGCTCCCATGTAGCATCTTCAGGATCATAGCAATTCCATTGAACATTTACCATCCCTATGGATTTGTTCCTGAGCACTTTGACTTTTTGGTCCAAGATACATATTGGTTTCACTTAGAAATCCCCTTCGCACTCCACCTGGATCACATTCCAATCAATTATGTGGTTAGGTTCAGGCACATATTTCTTTGATAATGACACATGAAATACAATATGCACCTTCATGGATGCTGAAAATTATAGCATGTATGCAATTGGCCCTATATTTTCTAATATTTCAAAAGGCCCACAATATCTTGCTGCCAACTTTGGGAAACTTCCTAATCTTAGAGAACTTTTTTTCGCCTTAACTTTTAAGAACACATGTTCTCCCACTTTAAAATATTTAAACACTCTATTCTTGTCTACATAAATTTTCTTCCTATCCTGGGAAACTTTTAAATTCTACTTGATATTTTCCATCTACTCTTCCATTTTCTTTAACAAATATGACCAACAACTATTCTGTCTACTGGATTATCCCAACTCACTGGTGTGTTACACTTTCTTCCATACAATTCTTCAAACAAACTCATTTTTAATGAGGCTTGATATCCACTATTGTAAGAAAATTCCTCTAAGTGGATACAACCTTCCCACTTTGATGACTGGTCCATTACATACATTCTGAGCATGTCCTAAATTATTCTATTAGTCCTCTCTATTTTCCCATCCGACTTTGGGTGATATGCTATACTAAAACTTAAATTTGTTACAAAGACTTTGAACAAACCTTTCCAAAAATTGGAAGCAAACTTTGGATCTTTTTCATAAACTATTTCCTTAGGTACTCCATGTATCCTGGAAACTTCTTTCATATAGATCTTTGCAATATTTGATGCCTTGTGTGTTGTCTTCACTGGAATAAAATGTTTGCCTTGGTTAATTTATCCACCACCACCATGATGGAATTGTGCTGCTTCATTGTTCTAGGTAGATTAGTAATAAAATCTACTATGACAACTTCCCACTTCCATTATGGAATGGGAAATGGTTGTAGAAACCCTGCTGGATGTCTATGTTCTGTTTTCACCTTCTGGCACTCTAGACATATGACTATGTAATTAGCCACTTCTTTGTTCATTCTCAGCCAAAAGTATTGGTTTCTCACAGCTACAATTGTCTTCTGATATCCTGGGTGCCCAACATATGGAACATTATGCATTTCCTTCAACACTACATTTTTCAGCTCATTGGAATTTGACACATATACTTTTCCTTTGTACATGATAATTCCATCTTCTTTCAACTCATAAGAATTAAATTTCCACTAAAAATTACCTTGATGTAATGTTTCTTTTATTTTTAGATATTGCTGATCTAAATTTGCAGCTTCAATAATTTTATCTTTCAGATAATTACTATACATGATGATGGCTGGAATATGCACTTCATGAGCTCTTCGGCTGAGTCCATCAACCACTTTATTTTCCTTACCTTTGATGTGCTTAATTTCAAGGTCACATTCACTTCGAAATTCAAGCCATCTAGTTTGTCTAGCATTTTATGTTGGTTGTCCAAACAAATGTTTCAGACTACAATGGTCTATCCTTAGCTCAAATTTCCTCCCCATGAGGTAACGTCTCCACATTTTTAATGCATGTATAATTTCTTGTAATTCCAAGTCATGTGTAGCATAATTCCTCTCATGATCTTTTGATTTTTTGGACTCATAGCATACGACATGATAGTCACCGAACTCTTCCTTGCATGCATTCGTGCATACCACAAAATCTTCATCCAGATCTGCAATCTTCAAGGTTGACACACTTGTCAATCTTTCCTTCAACTGCTGAAAACTCTCTTCACACTTGGGATTCCATTCAAATTTCACTCCCTTCTTTTGAAAATAAGTGATTGGACTTGCAATCTTTGGAAATACTTTTATGAATCTTCAGTAATAACTGGAAAGAACCATGAATGATCTAAGTTCTGTGATATTTCTTGGCGCTTACCATCCTCTAATGGCCTCTCTCTTCTCAGGATCAACTACTATCCCTTTTTCTGAAATTATATGTCCCAAGTAGTGAATCTTATTTTGATAAAATAGGCACTTACTTAGCTTAGCATACAACTTATGCTCTCTTAAAAATTGAAATACCATTCTTAAATGTCTCTCATGTTCCTCTTCTAACTTAGAGTATGAGTATATCATATAGGAACACAATCACAAACTTGTCCAGGTATTCCCTGAACACTCCATTCATCAGGCACATAAAAACAACTTGGGCATTTGATAGTCCAAATGGCACCATCGTGAATTCATAATGCACATATCTTGTTATGAATGATGTCTTTTTGATGTCCTCTTCTTTTATCCTCACTTGATGATAACCTAATTTCAAGTCAATCTTTAAAAATATTCTTGCACCTTTTAGTTGATCAAACAAATCATCAATCCTTGGAAAATAATATTTGTTCTTTATGGTGACCTTATTCAACTTCTTGAAATAAATGCACAACTTTAATGTTCCATATTTCTTATTCACAAATAGAACTAGGGCACCCCAAGGTGACACACTTGGATGTATACACCCCTTCTTTAGAAATTCTTCAAGCTACATCTGCAACTCCTTCAATTTTGGAGTGCCTATTCTGTAAGGTGTATTGGACACTGGGGAAAATCCTAGCACCAAATCAATAGAGAAATAAATGTATCTCTTTGGTGGAAATCCTAGGATTTCCCTAGAAACATTTTCAAAATTCTCCAAGATTGGATGGTCTTCAATGCTTGTCACTTTATCTTTGGTTGCCTCTTTCATGTGGGCTGCAAAAAACTAACATCCCTTCCTGAAGCTCTTTTTCAACTGCATAGTTGAAATCTCTCTAACAACTACAACTCTTGGAATTCCTTGAACCTTTCCTTGCTTCCCTTCAATAAGAAAGTGATTGTCTTATTGTAACAATCTAGGACAACATGATGTTTTTCCAACCAATCCATGCCAATTAGACAATCACATGAACACAATGGTATGATGTTCACATCTACCTTTGTGTTGAGTCCATTCATTTCTATTGGATAGTCTTTAACTATCTCATTGATTTTTGTCTTAGACACTGTGGCTAACTAAACTAACCAAAATTTCTTATGCTTTTTTGCAAGTGAAATATTTCAACATTGTTAGAGTTTATGTAACTATAGCTATCTCCATAATCAATTAAAATTACTATAGGATGGTTATCAATCTTACCTTCCACTTCAATCATGGGGGATTGATATTTTGCTTGCTTGTTGTCCAAGGCTAAATAAATACTTGGCATGTTTCCTCCCATGTATTCAACTATTTCAGTCTCCTGAATGTTGTGGATAGTCCTCATTCTTTCACCTTTGTGAGGGAAGTCCCTATATAAGTGATTTCCCTCACATCCCCAACATTGTACAGGCTGATGCCTTGGCCTTTTCCCAAATGAATATGCAATTTTGTGCTCATTTTGGGTTGATTGACCTGGCTGATTTGCTTGGGATATTTTCTTGAAAAAGGGTGGCTTAAAACATTCCTTCCTTTGTCCCCTTTTACCCTTCATCTTGTCATTCCAAGCCTTTTGGAAGACTGACCTTCCTCTACTATGCTCATAAAGATTCGTTACTCTCGTTATGGCTTCCTCGAAAGTCTTGGGGTTATCATATTGTATCTTGTCACTGTAGAAAGAGGGTAACCCACTTATAAACCTTTGGAATTTGAATTTATCATCCTTTATGAAGTCAATATACTTCAACAATTCAAATAACCCTTTCTTATATTCCTCCATTGTCATGCTTCCTAACTTGAGTTCAAAGAAATATTTCATATTTCTTTCATAATAATGCTTGGAAAAATATTTCTCTTGGAAATATCCTTTGCACTGCCTCCATGAGATTCTCTTCTCATCATGGTGCTTGGATTTCTTAAGCTAATCCCACCACACAGGTGCCTTTCCTTGCAAGTGGTAGGTTGCAATTCTAGCTTCTACCTTTGAGGGGTAATCATGTAGCAAAAAATATTTCTTCATTTCCAATAGCCAGGCCTTGACCTATTCTCCTTTCCTATGATCACCATTGAAAGTTGTGTTGGCACCCAAAGTTTTGGGTTCAGTTTTGTGCTCACGCACAAACAGAGTTGTGCGCGTTCCTTCCATAGTTTTGCGTGAGCCTAAGGAAATGCGCGAGGAATGACATAAAATGCACACTAGATTGAGTTTTGTCAGTTGTGTGCCAGGATTAAAGACTACCAAGTACGTGCTGAAAAAAAGAAGACGCTTGCCAGAATCAAGAAAGGAATCATCAGGAAATCTCCTCGAATGATTATTGCTAGCAACATACAAATATGTGGGATGACTAGAGAATGAGTTGACTAGGAATTTAGGATTTCCCTTGATGCATAAAGTATGTGTGGAGCATTGACAGGAACCAAAAGCATGCGAGGTAGTTTTATCATAAAAACGAGTGGAGAAGAGAAGAAAGAGGTAGTGCTCCCCAACAGAGAAAGCTATAAAAGGAAGATCTAACATTAGAAATAGAGCTAGTTGTTTTAGAGAGTTAGAGTTTTTGGAGTTAGCTTAGATAGATAACTGGTGAGGATAGTGAGACATTGATAATATTGATCCTTTAGTATCAATCTCACTCTGATTCTTGTGTTGTTATAATGCTTTGGATACAGTTCTGTGTCTATTATATGTCTGATTTTTTAGCAAGGGTGCATTGCACAATATGTTGTAATTTTAAGGTTTTATATAGAAAATATATGAAGTTTTGTAGCTGTCATATGTATCTGTCCTGCGTGATGTATATCTTTGATGTGATGGAATGGTTCCAGTAATAAAGAAATGACAACTTTGATTCATTCTGTATCTGTGATGTATGAGTTGGATATGTGTGTGTATTGTTTTAATTCTTAGAACTAATAGTTTATCATACGTGAGCTACATGGATGCCAATCATAGTGAATTTTCGTGTGTTTAAGCCTTCATCCCTATCACAAGACCTTATGGTCTCCATGATCCTCTTTGCATCTCAGGCGAGACCTTCCTTGGATTTCATCGAGGATTGATATGCTAGTGCTTTGGGGCTTTGTTGGACAACTCTGGATGAACCCTGAGTCTAAAACTCCCCAACGTTAAGAAGGATGGTACATTGAAAATCATGAACCAAAATATCCCAACAAATGGTTCCGTTGCAAAATTGAAAGAAGCAGTACATTGCAGGAACAATGACGTGGAAAATATTGATGACGAAGACCCCCACGACATCCAGATCATAAAATTAGAAGGACAGCGTGCACTAAAGGGAAAGGTGGTCAATACGACCACACCCAACTATAATGACCCAATAAAAACCAAGAAACACAATATTGGCACTGAAGAAGCACCCAAGATGGCCATTATTGGAGATTATTGGGATAAGGAGAGGGTCACTCAAGTTGTTGACCCACTTAAAGAGTACAAGGACTTGTTTCCTCGCATCTTTTATGAGATAAAAGGAATTGCAAAATCATTGGGAGCTATGAAGATCCAACCCAAACTTGATTCCAAACCAGTCAAGAGAAGACCCTATCACCTAAATCCTAAGTACAAGGAAAATATGCATAAAGAACTAGATCGAATGTTGGATGCTGGGATCATTGTCCCTGTGGAGGAATTTGATTGGATTATCCCTATGGTCGCGCAACCTAAGAAGGTCGGGGAAATTTGTATATGTGTCAATCTAAGGAGCTTGAATGTAACCTGCATTCATGACCCCTTCTCGACACCCTTCACATACGAGGTGCTGGAAAATGTTGGTGGTCGAGAAGCCTACTCATTCATAGATGGCTTCTCAGGATATCATCAAGTTCGGATCGCTGAGAAATATCAGGATAAAACCACCTTTTCTACCAATGGGGGTCATTTTCATACACAATCATGCCTTTTAGCTTAAAAAATTTCCTGAATAATGGTCGTTGCCTTCAAGGAATTTATCCACAAATTCCTTGAGGTATACTTGGATGATTGGACTATGTTCAGTCTGTTAAAAGAACAAATGCAATCTCTTTGACTAATGTTGGATTGATGCCGCCAACTACATATATCTTTGAATTTGAATAAGTGCGTCTTTTGTACACCCTTTAGTATATTGTCTGGCCATGTAATGTGCAAAGACGACTTGCTAGTGGACCCAGCTAACATTGCCGCCATCTTGGATATGGTGTCCCCCAATTCAGTTCGAGAAGTGGCCGCAACATTGGGACATATATGATACTACCGACGTTTCATCTAGAATTATGCTCATAACGTGGCTCCATTGGAAAGGTAATTGCACAAGGATATTAAATATGAATGGACAAAAGAATGCTAGAAAGCGTTTGATACCCTTAAAGAAAAAATGGTCCCTGTACCCATTTTGATTTTCCTTGATTGGTCAAAGCTCTTGCATGTCCACATCGATGCTTCATCCATTTCATTGGGCGTAGTTCTGGCACAACTAGGGGAGGGAGATATCGATCATTTGGTTTATTTTTCGAGCCGAAAGTTTTCCAATGCCAAAAGGAATTATACTACAACTGAGTGCGAGGGATTGACCATGGTATATGCCTTGAAAAAATTCTGCCACTACTTGCTGTGGTCCTCTTTCAAATTCTTCACTAATTATTCCTCCCTCAATAATTTGGTCAAAATACCAGTGTTGGGTGGCCAAATCTCCTGGTGGTTGCTGCTATTTCAAGATTTTGACTTCAAATTTGTTGTTAAGACGCGAAAAAACAATGTTGGACCAGATCATCTATCATGGATTCAAACTAGGGAAGTTTCTATCAACCTCAATGATGAACTAATGTATGCGTAGCTCTTATGATTCGAAGCTGTACCTAATCAATTGGAAATAATAGAAAAATTCCTCATCATTGGCCAGGCCCTACCAAATATACTCCTACACAACATAGGCTATTGGTCACTCACAATGTTGATTATCAATTGATTGCTAGATAATTGTATAAGTTGAGCATAGATGGAATCTTACGTCACTGTGCTTTATAACATGAATGAGACTCCCTCCTATACGAGTCACATGAATGTATTGATGGAGGCCACAATTCTGGTAAGTCTATCACGCACAAGGTCCTACATGCAGGGATTTGGTGGCCCTTTCTCTTCACAGACTCTAAAGACTACTACAAATGCTGCAACGTATGTTAGTGTGTGGGAAATCCCTACCATAGAGATGAGCTCCCGTTTTTCCCTATGACTGTACTTGAGCCCTTCAAAAAATGGGAAATATATTTTGTTGGGCCCATCAATCCTCCCACACATCGCACTAGGGCATGCTACATCATTACCACAACTGAATACCTCACCATATTGGCAGAGACAACATTAGTCAAAGATTTTACAAAAGAAACAACAACACACTTTATCTTTGAGAATATCATCACCCGATTCAGATGTCCAAAGGTGGTAATGAGTGACCAAGGGTCACATTTTTTGAATGAGACCATTAAAAAACTTACCCAAGAATCCATGATCCATCATCATAAGAGCACCCCTTATCACCCTTAAACCAATGGTATAGTGGAAGATTTCAACAAAATTTTAGAACATACTCTAACAAATGTTTGCAATGTGCAACGTGATGACTGGGACAAGCACATGCCTGCAATATTATGGGCTTATCGAACCGCATGTAAAAGGTTGACGAAGCACACACCATTCTGACTAGTCTATGGAAAAGAATTGGTCATGCCACTAGAATTTGTTGTTTCGAGCCTCCAGGTTTCCCTCGCGACACAAATGACCGATGATTAGTCTCTTCGGGACTGGTTAGGCGAACTAATGGAACTAAAAGAAGATCGTGTGATGGATGGTTTCAATCAAGTTGTTGAGAAAGAATGATAGAAGGCATGGCACAATCGAAATATCCACCAGAAAATTCTCCAGCATGGTTGTTTGGTATTATTATACGACACCAAATATTTTCACCATCCAGGAAATCTCCACATGCGATGGTTGGGTCCTTTCCAACTGGTCAACATCAGTGAAGCAGGTGCCACTGAACTCACAACCCTATAAGGTCATCCACTTAGGGGAGTCATTAATGGGAGCAAGTTGAAGGTTTACTACGGTATGTAGGGGGTCCCATCCGTTTAATTTTATAGTTTAAGGTTTTGAAAAGAGGTAGAATAGATTTAGTATAGAGTGTACAACATGTAACATCTATCATAGTCGACATAAATTACCTTTTTTCCCAATGAAAAATTCACATCATTCAAGAAGATGGACATGTGTGAGTGAGAGTTTGATAAGGTTTCTATATTTCAAAATTGATTTGTCGCTCTACCATCTCTACAAGGTATAGGTCCAGTCTAACAATTCATGAGGGTCTTTGAAGAGTCTCCTAGCGACTCAATGCATTGAAAGGGAAAAGTAATCTAAGTTGGGAAGTTCACCCATGCTACAAGCACTCAGTCCGTTATTCCACCCCTCTCCCTGATTTTGGGTATGTGTATTATTATTTTCATGAGTAGTAGTGTTTGCGTTGCGTCGGGCACGCAAGGGGGTTTGCAATTTTTTTTTTCCTTGGGAAACATGTCGCATTTTCCTTGTTTTTCGTGTTGCCTCGATTTTCATGTCCATTGTTGGGAGGTTTTTTGGCACATGGTTTTTGCTGATGGTTTTCTATTTCAGGTTAAGGAATTAGGATTTTTGACTAATCCAGGTCATTGGGTTATGATTTTGGATGCCGCTAGCTCCTATATGTATATTGTATTGTAAAAAATGTATCACTATGAATGAATATAAAATATGTTGGTTTTCCCGGTTTGGGTTTTCAGGGAAAATTTATCTGTGTAATGTTTTTATTTTCCATTGTATCTTTTCTGTTCTTTTACTAAAAATCTGTTTGCAGTAAATATTGTACAAGGTTAAAATCTACACCTGAGAAGCATTTTCAGTACAGAGGATCGGGTCTATCGATCTCTCTAGGAGTGAAACTTCATCACCACTTTCTACTTATTCACCAAGCTACCCCCCGTCAAACAATCTTCATTTCCTTCTCCCTATTACCCACCCTCTTCTCTCTCTATATATCATCCCTACGACGCTATGTCTAGAGTATTTTTCCATGTCCCTCACCTTTCTCTAGGCTTCCTCACTCCCCTACCATGGA
Organism: Picea sitchensis; assembly: GCA_010110895.2. Lineage (NCBI taxonomy): Eukaryota > Viridiplantae > Streptophyta > Pinopsida > Pinales > Pinaceae > Picea > Picea sitchensis. The sequence continues at coordinate 98,880 of SNQJ01S0071160.1, forward strand.
GCAACCTAACAGAAGGTCCATACATTTCTATTTCCATTTCGCTCAAGTAGTTTTAGTTTTGGCTCTTTCATGTTTATACTGACTATCATGATATTACCAACTTCTTAGCCATGTTCCCTCCTTTTTCTTTCCCACCTAGTATCATCTCCACCCACCACAGTTCCTTGAACCTTGTCTCTTACTTGCGTAAACAACCACCATGCATCATCTACTTTAATGATAGGAAGGTTCCCCCTTCAATGGATCACCGACAAACCTACTTTTATCCATCGTCATGGGCCCTCCCCCAACAATGACGAGGCTGGATGAATTCCATCCATCCAACCTCATTGCTACTCCACCATTCTCACATATAACCATGGACCCTCAAACCTCCAGAAGAAGAAGTACCGAGGCTTCCTTCTCGGCTTGGTCAAAACAGAACAAACAAACAAACAAACATAGAATGGTGCTCTCTCTTGAGGAACTCTCATCTCTCTTCCATAGTTGGTGGTGGCTGGGGAACTTTAAACAACTCCCTCATTCACCTCCACAAACACCAACAAAGGATCCAGGCCAAGCAATTGGCCGCAATCACAAGTTTCTTAAAATAAAGATGAGCAACTCTTACTCCACCTGTCCACCTTCAAAACTTCAGCAGTTGGCTTGAGGATGAGCCAGATAATAGTGGTGGGGGCCTATGGCACCCAAAATTTTGGGTTCAGTTTTTCCCACGTGCACAAATGGAGTTTTGCACTGGAACGAGGAATGAAAAAGAGTGTGCACCGGATCGAGTTTTTTCAGTTGCGTGCCAGGCTTAAAGACTACCAAGTATGCACCGATCTGAGTTTTCTTAGTTTTGCTAAAAAACAAGAAGATGCCCGCCAGAATCAAGAAATGAATCATCGAGAAATCTCCCCGAATGATTACTGCAAGCAACATACAAAGACATGGGATAGCCAGAGAACGAGTGGGCCATGAAATTAAGATTTCCCTTGATGCATGGAGTCTACGTGATGCACTAGTGAGCACCAAAAGCGTGTGAGGAAGTTTTATCAGACAAACGAATGGAAAAGAGTAGAAAGAGAGAACGCTCCCCAACAAAGAAAGCTATAAAAAGAAGCTCTAACTTAAAAAACAGAGTTAGTTGTTTCATAGAGCTAGAGTTTTTGGAGTTAGCTTATCTAGATAGATGGTGAGGATAGTAAGACATTGAGAACATTGAGCCTTCAGTATCGAGCTCACTCTGAGCATGTTATATTGTTGTAATGCTTTGAATATATTTATGTGTCTATTATATGTCTGAATTTTGAGTAAGGGTGCATTGCGCAATATGTTGTAATTTTGAGGTTTTATATAGAAAATATATGAAGTTCTATGACTTTCATATGTATCTATCCTGAACGATGTATATCTCTGATGTGATGGAATGCTTCTAATAATAAATATATGATAGATCTGATCCATTATGTGTCTATGATGTATGAGTTGAATGTGTGTGTATTGTTTAAATTCTTAGTCCTAATATTTTATTAGAAATGAGTTACATGGATGCCAATCATAGTGAATTTTCTTGTGTTTAAGCCTTCATCCCTGTCACAAGACCTTATGGTCTCTGTGATCCTCTCTGCATATTGGTTGAGACCTTCCTTGGCCTTGGTCGAGGATTGATATGTCAGTGCTTCAGGGTTTTGTTGGACAAATCTGGACGAACCCTGGGTGTAAAACTCCACAACATTAAGAAGGAGAGTACGTGTGCAAGAGTGGACCGAAAGCACCCAACAAGTTGGTGGCTTGATATTCCCAAGTTCACCTTGCAAGATATCTGCCTCAAGCCTTCTTCTTTTCCTCTAGACATAATACACACTTGGGCTAATCCCTGACCCTAAACTTGCATGTGTTCTTCTATTGGATTTCCTTGGTGAATGATGACACCTTCTCATGCTTCTTGATTGTCTATCATTCCTATGATCATCCCTTTTGCTTCGAGATCTAGATACTGTCACTTTTCTAGAACTAGCTGCTTGCTTGGTTCCAGAGTCTTTGTTGACTTGATTATGAAAAATATTTAAACTTTGAAGTATCTCTTCCAGAGCCTTCATAATCCTTTCATTATCTACTCTATAGCTTTATACCTTTCTATGCATGCTTCTCATAGTTACAGGCTCCTACTCGTCTCTTCTCCCATTAGACTTTGTCTTATAATTTCCCATAATAAAATGTAGACCTTTGATCCCTTCCTCATGGTTGTAAGATCCCCAAGCATCTTCCATAACTCCAATCCTCATTTAATAACCAAAGTTTCTTTCCCGTACCTCTAATTCTACAATAAATGTGGATGTAATAATTACTATTAGAACATGCATACATAAAACATTTCATCAATTAGCTTACATGCTATTATTTATCCCAATTTATGAAGTAAATAATGTATCAAATCAAAATATGATTCCTTATATTCACTCCTCTTTGAAACAACTTTCCAATGGTTGTACTCATGCCTCAATATGAGTTCTAAGCGAAATGTTACAACGTTTACATGCTGCAAATTTCCACTTATTCATTGCTACATAAATATCTTTATTTCCTTTTGAGAAATTTTAATGCCCAATTCAAAATTATGGATTGATATATCTCTTCTCCTCCTCAAGGCCTTTCCAACAACTATTCATTTTCTCAAATATGAGCTCCGAGCTGAAAGTTATAATCTGGAGAAGTTTTGACTATTTTTCCCAATTTATCCCTATATGCTACATGTGATTTCTTTCTCTTCCTGCACATTTTTACATACCCTAATTCCAAATATGGCTCCATTGCTGTGTTATATGGTTCATACAATTTCCATATACTACTCCTGATCTCCAAATGGACTTCTTAATAGGGAGTTATGCCCTCTGGAAGTAAAATTGTGCCAAAATTTTATCTTAACTATTTAAACCGTAACTTACTCACATGAGCTCTGTTTTTCATTTGGAATAGCTCTCTCCCAGTTCTTTTATTTGAGTGGCAAAGACATAGTGTACCTTATTGATGAAAATGAATGGATGTCCTTATAAAAACATTTTAAAATCTTGCTAGGCTAAGACAAGATAGGTAAGATGATCACCCTATGTTTATAGCCTTACAAAAATATGAATTAGTCCTTAAGCAATATGTACTTGGGCCTAATGTTGTTTTATGTGTTTGTTGTTTTTTCAAAGAAAAATATAAGATTCTAATAAAAAAAATATTTATATCAGAGTAAAGAAAATGATCAACAAACAAATCTGAAATAATCATTACACATTAAGTCAAAAAGTGAGATCAAAACCAACAATGATTTTATTAATTCAATTAACTTGAATTACAACCAAAAACATTCTCTTCATACCCCTATGTGTAAGGAACAAAATAAGACTTAGATGTTAAAGGTGGAATGTTACATCACATAGAGACTACTAGTGTCTTCTAAGTAAAGATCAAGACTGATAAATCTGGATCAACAAGCCACAAAAATGCCACTGTCTTGACTCTACAAAAAAATTCTAATCATCACTGAAAATTAATTCAAAAGTCAAATAAGAATAAATAGACTATCACAATAAGTGATTGACCTTTGGAAGCATGTCAATAATCTGTGCTTCTCAATCCTTCTTGTTTCCACCTTCAGTAAAACCCTGCTATCAACAATAAGATTTAGCTTTCAAGTAATTCAGAGGTGAATGGAAAATGAATGTAATCTCACTTTAGAGGAAGATCAAACATTATCATAGTTATGCCTCTCTATTATGTTTTGCTTTGTCCCTCCATAAGTTCTTCTTTTATTCCTCAAATGTAGTTTTGATTAGTTCAAATACCTTTAGTTAGATAGTTAACTAACTTTAGTTAAGTGGTACAAATAATAAATAATTATAATAAAGGTTTTTAAAAATAAATAATAACTAATAGGTAGGGACCCCCTAAATCACTTTATTGTTTAATTTCAAAATATCCCCTTATACCTCCACATTTACAATATGCATACCGCCCATAAAGTAAATCCACAACGATCAACCCCAAAATAAATAATAATTCCATAAAAACACTTGTGACTCCTATAAATATTTTAACCATGCCTATATATATATATACACACTGCCATATACAGTCATATATATAATAAACTGCCATATACAATCATCATAACATAAAATTAAAAATCATATTTTTTGTGGGAGGTTGTCCTCCTCTGTCCACTGTCCTAAGATGTAGTTATCCTATTTGTTTGTAAATTTTCCTTTGTATATTTCTTGTCTTCATTTAATAATGCTTCAAGGTACATATCACCAAGAGTGATATTCTTAGGGTCATGCTTTTGATGAATTGAACGTGAGGTAACAAAATGAGAAGATGAATAAGAATTGTGTGACATAGAAACTTGCTTCCCTTTGCTAGGTTCAAGTTCTTGAGCTAAAGATTTGTTTTTATTGAGTTGTTGAGATGAAAGTACATGTGAAGCCATGGAAACAACAAGTTGAAGTGGTTTCTTAAGAAGAGGTGGAGGTAATGACAAATATACATTGGGACATCCATGGTGATGTGGTTGGGGATCATGAATTATTTCATTCTAGCCATCATTGAATGAAATATATAGATGTAAGGATACATGTGGTTCAACAGATATGTCGATGATGCTGGGATGAGGTTTTAATGGAGGTCTTATAGGTGGCGGAGGAAGATTAAAATATCCTTGGATTGCAAGGTTGATAAGAATAGTTTGGAGCAGTTGATTAAATTCCTTAGAATCAACATCAAAGTGAATAGAGAATATAAGTCTCTTGTTTCTTCCCCTAGGCCAACTAGCTTGCTAACCTCTATTACAATTTCCTCTGTTATCTCTGTTGCTACCCTGACTAAAAAATCTCATCTATTAAACATGAAGACTAGATCAGAGTATGAATACAATAGAAAGTAAAAAATCAAATACATTTTTCATTTAACATAATACTTAGAAGTGGCTCTAACTCGATCGACAATCAAACATGCACTCAACCATTGATAAAAGGGGATAAACCTTTTTGCTATATTTTGAAACAATTCTTGGATCTCATATTTCATACAACTGGTATTATTTCGGAGCATAGGATTTATAGTGAAATTAGGAAGATGAGGGGCTTTGTAATGTATGGAAAGTGAAAATAAATGATAAGGAAAATTGGTTTATGTTCATAACTAAAACATATCAATCATCATTCTTCAACCAATATCTCAAATTTATAACCAATGTCTGTCAATAATCTTTCACAAATTCCATGTCAAGCATTGACTGCTAGTAAATCCCTTGTCCTTACTTCAACATAGAGCCTTGCATTTGTTTATGTAGTAGGAGAAAATAATGTGAAATTAAAATGAAACATGATATGGGAAAATTAGGAGCAATTTATGTAAAATGAAAGTATGAAGGAATTGGATCTGAAGACAAATAAACAATTAACTATTTTGAAAACTTGTGATTTTATTTTAACATCCACTATCTTTTGTCATCCTAGACCCGTCTTTGAATGCTAAACATATACCTCTGTAACAAAGTTCGTGATTAAATAAAGAACAATCATTTATTCTTTTAATTTTTCTCTCAACCATAGATGTAACAATCCAAACATATTCTTCCCATCAAACTGCTTATAACAAATTTCTTGCAACCTTCCTTTTTTATTATAGAAAATAGTTTTTCATTTATACAACAGGGGGAGGAAAGATGGAATTATAATGATATATGATTTTCAGAAATTTAAGAATGATGTATGAAAAATGAAGTAATAAGGGATTTGGTCCTGTTTGTAAGATAAAAAATATCTTTTGTTTTATTCCAATCCATATCAACATGCCCAAAATCAAATATCCAAACTGTGCTTATTACTTATTCCAGAAAAGTTTCAAATCAAACAGGTAGCATAAAATTCTCCCATTATTTCTCTTACAGTCATCAAATAAGCTTAGCAATAGAACGTTTGTTGGACACACCTACCACACTTAGAGGGGGGGTGAATGAGTGTGGGGCTCTTTTCCCAACACTTCCCTCTTGCACAAAAACTCATCAATTAGCATTCAACATTTATTCATTACCCATTGTTGTCATTTATAACCAGTTA
>SNQJ01S0071160.1:104978-123709 GCA_010110895.2 Picea sitchensis
ATATATATATATATATATATATATATATATATCAAGAATGAAGGTATCGACTAGAAAAAAAACTTCATGAAGCTTCAACGAAACATTTCTTTGTTATACACAGGGTTTTAAAATAGGGTTTGGCAATAAAGATACGATATCCAAATCACTCTTCAATTTCAAGATTAGGGCCCACCCAATAAGGTTTATTATTAAATAGATATATGTAGGATGGCAACCCCAAAATAATTCTTGTAATGTTACTACTCAACATGCAAAATTGAGCAATAGTTATAAAACTATAAAATGGAATTTGAAGGATACGAGTTCAAACCCATTGAGAAAAAATGTAATTAGGCGCAAAAATCAACCCTCAAGTCCTTAATTTTTACTTGAGACTGTAAAATGACTGAAAATTCATGTGCGTTTCTTTTAGAAATAAAGAAGACACTGTATAAAGGTCAAAACTAAGATATTTACACTAGGTGGACACAATTTGGATTGGAAACACTGGTTTTCAGACAAGGGTTTATGGAATAATAGTTCTAATAATACAAATTCATGAAATACGGATCGTTTTCTTCAGAATTAAGCGAAAACCGTTCGAGAGGAAGAACAAGTAGAAGCACACTCATATTACCGGTCAAGCAGAGCTATTTTAAAAATTAATACTGCGAAAGATCNTAGTTCTAATAATACAAATTCATGAAATACGGATCGTTTTCTTCAGAATTAAGCGAAAACCGTTCGAGAGGAAGAACAAGTAGAAGCACACTCATATTACCGGTCAAGCAGAGCTATTTTAAAAATTAATACTGCGAAAGATCATGCATTCGATGGATGACAAGCTAGAATACACATACCTTTCTCTTCACTTCAAATACCTCCGATAAATCACTTCCACAATGACCTTAACCAATAAAATCGAGCTCTCAGAAAAAGGACTGTCACTCAACAACTTCTAACAATTCAAACGCAAAATGAAATGCCAAATCCTAGTGCAAAGGTGGTAAACCTCAATGAGTGATTTCCCGCGTCCTTAGCATTGAATGCATGGTGACATCATGTCTTCTGAAATAAAATTTTCACGATGATCCAAAATCCACATCAGACTCCACTTTCCACCATCGACTAATTTCATACCAGAAAGGTCATGACATATGCAGGTAATCATATTCCACATGGAACACATCATAGATATCTTAATTGTCAACTTAAATGAAAACTTCAAGCTTCAAATCAAACTTATTATTCCATATTTCATTTAAAACCACATTCGAAACAAATCAATATCATAAACAATACATATATTCAACCCTCGAGTGTCAAAGCATAGCTTTATGGTGGTCGACAGTATCAACATTGAGTTCATATGTTATACCATATGCAATATGCGTAATGAACTTCAAAACTTTATGTTATAAGATGCCACCTTTCCTTTATAGGACTGACACCTTCTCATATATACATATGTCTATAATATGAATGCGATGACATTTGAAGTTGAATAAAAAATATTTTATAATGAACCATAGCACCCTATGCATAAAATGAATTTGCGAGCCTTTTGAACCATATGATGTAATTAAAAACTCCACCATTGTATGCTCTAGACAAGAGTTATGAACATAAAATTTATGTTTTTAATCTCTACAACATAAGTTTAAAAACTAACGATCATAATAACATCTTATCAATATAATGTATGTAACATAGAGGATTTTTTGAATCTTAATGAGTACAACTTTTCATTTTCTCTACAACAAGAAGTGGAGCTCATAATAAAACTGAAAGAAGGGAACAATATCACTGTGTAACCTAGATGAAACTATTTCAATAGGCTAACAATGCTCTTATCCTAGGGAATATTTAAAAATAAACATGCTTCTTTATCCCTAGGAGGTCCCACCTATAGTTATATATTTAATGTCATAGATAGTAATTTTTTTTAATTGTTCCTTGCAACTATTTGTAGGCTATGATACTGTTGACAATTTTATGAATCAACATACCTTGGTATATTATGTTCTTGTGGGTTTTGATTAGATAAATACGTCATTTAGGGCCTCAAAATTGCCCCGCAAGATCATGACCTTCAAAAATATGAAAAGTTTGGAAAATTTCATATATTTTTGACTGTTTTACTATTATAACAAAATTTTAAATCAGATCCATTGATCTCAAATCGGGTGAGATCTTAGTCATCAATTTGAACTCCATCGACGATTAGTTGATCGACACTTTCCTTTGGATGCGTGAAACATTTTTCCCAAACTACCAACCTGATCATCGACCATTGGCCTGTCCCCTTGATAACCGATTTGCAACACAATGCTAAACCAACCGACCCCACCATCGTTTGTCGATGATTTTAATTGGTGAATGAAACTCCTCACCAATTTTCTCGATGCTCGACTATCGACCCATCGACCATCAATCATTTCTCTTGAAAACCACTTGTAACACATCACTAAATTAGTCAGCCCAACCATCGGTCGCTAGGCATTGAGGATCCTTGTTGGATGAAGTGACAACTGCTCATGTGGCATGACATGCAGATGTTGATGTGGCATGACACATAGACTCTAAGATGGCACTTTGGATGACGTGGAATGACACATGGATGCTAACATGGCATGGCATCTCATCACCCACTTTCCTTCATCGGTCATCGATCATTTCTCTTGGTTGAACCAAACACCACACCATTTTAGCTGATGCTCGACCATCGACCCATCGACCATAGACTCTTCCTATTGCTTGATTGATACACTTTACCAAATTTACTGACACCCAACCATTAGCCGATCGACCATCGATGGTTTCTCTTGTTTAAATCCAACAATTCACCGAATCGGCCAACACTCGACCATTGGCCCATCGTCCATCAAGGATTTTGATTGGTGACCAAACACTTTGCCAATCGACCAACCTGACCATCATTCAATGACTGTCGGTGATTTCCTTTGGCCAACTAAAACACTTAGAAATTTTCTGACTAAACTCCCAATGAATTTGGACCATTGATATCCCATTGAAAAACGATCTCAATCGTCAATCTACCAACTTCGTCCAACTCTGCTGACACTTGAACATCGACCGTCGAAGATTTATTTTGGCTGAATGAAACTTTTTGCCAATTCGGCCAACCCGATCATTGACTATCGATCGTTTCTCTTGGTGAATTTCCAACACTTAAAAATTTCTCCCATATCCTCAATGAATTTGGACTGTTGATCTCTGAGCCAAGATAATCTTGATCGTCGATCAACTCCAACTCCCAAACAAATGAAACTAATCTAGACCATCAATCTGCTTCAACTTCTTAACCACCGAATATGAATCTCGACTGTTGATCTACTCAACCTATCAAATGGTCGAAACCTTATGTTTTTTTTAAAATTTATTAAAGTGAATCTAGGTTGTTGATCTCGAGATCAAATATGATCTCGGCCGTCGATTCACTCAACTCTATAAAACAATACAACGACCATTAAAACGTGAAATTCGACCATTACAAGTCCAATTTAACTCTACAAATTTTTATATTGGCTCCATTGAACCTCTTAAATAGTTCTGATTTATATAAACTTGAATCTTTCTCATGAATTTGGGGAGTTGCTCTGAATTTTCTTTGTTTTTCCTCAAATTCGCATAGACCAAAGTCTGCAACAACAAATTTCCCAATTCCAACTCGTTCTTGGCCATACAATCTTGGTGTTTGAAAAAGACGCTTTGATACCATAATGTAATATCCCCTACCTCGACTGAGGAACATTTCGGTGCAAACTACTCATAAATAAAAAATCTGCTATCTAATTAATTTCGTGTAGCTTCCAACTACAATTTACATACATGTTTAACTGTTGTCTATTATCATAAATTAGATACATCTACAACATGCTAAAATCACACATGAAATGTAGCGAACAAACTCCATTACAAAAACATATAAATCATTCTCAATTACATAGTTAATGCACAACAATTTAACTCATAAAATAACATAGAAACAAGATAAAGCAATTATCTTTTAGAAACAATTGTGCAACCAGCTACTTGGAATAGTCATTCCACCCAACCATAGACTTGATGTTCCAAATATCAACAACAAGTCACCCCCAAGTTGAGGCTAGTGATCCACAAAAGAGGGTGGTTTCTCACTATCCACTCACAACTCATAAAACTCACAACCCGCCGATATTATCCTACAACTATCTCGATTTTCCACCAGCTCTCTTCCCCTTGACCTTCCCAACTCAATGAAGGTACCCCTTTACTGATATCAATCCCTTGGGCACCCCATTTGTTTATCAGGGTCTCTCTTTGGCACAGGTAACAAGGACTCTCTCAGCTGGTAACTCAAGGGAACTTGCTACCAGGAAAACTACCAACAAACAACAACAAACACTTGTTTTTATAGTGCAACTCACTCAGGAATTCACTCTTTAGGCTTGACAACCTAGATCTTAAATATTCATCTCCAAAAACACTCCAATTTTCTCTATAATTTTCCTTCCATGGATGTTCTTGCTCCAATCTCTCTTTCTTTCTCTCTAGTCACTTCTCATGCCAAAATGTTGATTGTGTTAAAACTGTTGTAGCTTCCCATACAAAATTCCTCTCCTTTGTCTTACGTTATTGAATCACACACTTATCCAATATTATTGTACTCATCCCCCATGCTCCCAATAACTATGGGATGTGACTTCTCACACCCACCCTCTTACATGCATTCAATGATTGGCTTTGGGGACACTCAATCAGAAAATAGAGCTTAATACATAATGATAATAAAATTTAGGAATGTGGGTGAATTAATAGACATGGGTAATTCTCCCCTTGGACCCCTCTTAGACATTCTCCTAGACCCTGCCCTCTCTTGTGGATTAATTTAGCCCACATCTCTGTCCATGTCCCCTTAGCAACTGACATCAAATTTTATTATTAAAACATAGAAATACACTCCACATATTATATTATATCTACATAAGCATTAATTAAAATGGGGATTATAGTGGGGATGTTACATTGGTCATGATAGTGTTTCAAGCTTATAACACACTAGGACTATCCAATGCATTTGGAGTCCAAACCCTATCTAGGGAATCCACCATCAATAGAAAACCATAACCAACAATACAAACACCTATCAAGGCGTCCCACTAATCCATCTAGCCACACCAAAGGATCTACAACAAGCTAACATCAACACCAAAAAGTCTACCCATGGTATTTCTCCAAGCTTGCCTCACACACGCCCTCCAAGTCTTCTCTAAGGTTTCTTTTCCACAAACCTTACGTCCTTCTCACACAAGGACTTAAACCTTGGCACTTCACGTCTCCTCTAGGATTTTCCTCTCACAAACCCTAGTTCCTTTTCCCTTTGCATAAACACACTAACGAATACTCAATCCAATTTCATCCTCAATATGAAAATGATCTAATGAACTCACACATGCTTACTACATGTATACTACAATTATAGAGTCTCTACTTTCCTTATATAGGATAGAGGTGGTGTGCTCTCCAAGCATAGGCTCCAAGTGTCAACTTATCCTTATCATAAGGCTCCTCCTTCTCCAAGACAAGCATCTAATGATCCTCCTCAACATATGTTTTTCATGTCCAAATGAAACCCTAAGAAATGTTCCCTTAACCCAAGAATTTGCAAGTCAAGCACTTATCCTCCTAAGGCTTGCTAAGTGGTTCCAATGTTATCAGAACTAGACCAGTTTTGGAAAAACTAACTAGTCTAATCCATTCCAGGTCCACACCGGTCTAGTTGAAGGATTCAAACTAGAAATGACCGGTTCCATATAGAACTGACCATAAATGCCAAAGACTATCTAGTTCTATACATAACTGATCGATTTCATAAGAATCTGTACAACTAGTGACGAGGACCACTTAAAATTAAATTCTTTTAAAAAAATCTATAAAATAAAAAAGGTGAAACACTAAACCTAACCCTAGGCACTATCTTGGATGGACTTGGACCCACTTCCATAGCTATAGGATCTAAACATTGTTGTTGTATGGGTACCTTCAGGGCCATGGGAATCAAGCTGTAATCCCATTTTTGAGTCTAGTCATGTTGAGGATGTAGATGATGAGAATTCACATGGTTCTCTCATATGATTAGATTGTAGAGTCTATAATCTAGAATATATTTATTAATTGGTACTATGCTTATATTTTGACACTAGAGGCCTTTTTTTTTCCAAGGAAATTTTTATGTAACTTTATTTATAATAAACAAAATTGGATTGTCATATGCTTCAAGGAATTAAAAAAAGTATTGTGTAGCTTTATTGAGCATAATATATTTGCATACATGTATTACATGTCAGAGATAAATTAAAAAATAAGCCCTCTCTTTGACTTAAAAGGATATAGATTACATCTTTCAATAGAAAGATCTGAGAATTGTCCACTATCACAAAACTGTGAGTCATATTTACAACAAAATATGATTTTTCATGGATTTAAAAGACAAAAATACATTTTTGCAAAGATCAGAATCATGAATCTGTCCAATGTACTAATTTTATAGCCAAGGTGTATGAGAGAAATCATTTGTATGCCCATCTCGAAAGATGGACATGGTCCAAGTACCCCGCTCTAGCCCCAATGCCTCTTTTGAAAGGCCATCAACTATATTGTTCCTTTATACGTATATATGCGACAAATAAATGTGTGATAAGGCTATCATTTGTTGTTGGATATCGCCAAAAAGTGGATGTAAAGTGAAATTTCCGAGTGATTTTTCCTTTCATAACCATTGAATAACCAATAGAGAATCACAAAAAAATTGTAACTATGTAACACCATATTCTTGAACCAATTGTAGGGTTAATTTGAAAGCCATCAGTTCACAATAATTATTATTTTCCTAACCAATCCCAACTTTGAAGGATATACTCTAATTTGAGGAGAGATACACGATTACTTTCGTACCTCCTTTTGGGGGATTCCCTTGATAGGCACCATCAAAGTATGCCTAGGGAATGAAATTATTGACAACTTCTTCTATTGTCCCTTTTCTTGTTTTTTTTTCCTTTACCCATGGATAGGCATTTAGTATATTTAGAGACTAAATTACACACTTGAGGGGAAGTGTCTCCTGTCCTTCAAATAGGTTCAAGTTTTTGGCAAGCCATATTACCCAAGCTATATTTAGCGGAAGATATTTCATCTTCTTTGTATCATTGTTTGTAAACCAAATATTGAAGGTTTATTTAGTACTTCCTCCTTCCCATGTATTCCTTAACCCTGTCATGAAACCAACTTATTTATAGACATGTTTAGAGTAAGTGACCAATTGTTTCCTTTGCTTGTTGACATAAACTGCACAAACCTAGGCTAGTAAAATTCTTTTTCTATAGAACCTCCCATGTTGGAGCCTTGTTATTTAAGGCAAACCACAAATATTTTATTTTTAGAGGGGAACATTAAATTCTATATGATAATCCACCTCCAAACCGATTGTCCCTCCAAGCTTTCCTTAGCAAGGGCTCTGTATCCTAGTTCGGGAATAGAAGTCCTTGTAGAATTAAGAGATCATAACATCTGGTAATATTTTCCCCCTATTTTAACATTTTAATATTTCAAAGAATATATGTTTGATTTCCATGCTTCTACCAGTTCATATCCCACTCCTACCTCCTCCCACGTGAGCCATTTCTGTTGCTAATTTGTGTATCTCTCTCAATTCATAATCTATCTTAGTGAAAATATACCTTTTTTTTATTAACTCCTGTATCACCTAAGGGGGTAATCTATGCATACCTTTACTTCCTATCTAGGGATCAAGACCAATATGAAATTTATCCCCTCTACCTTCCTTCTAGATAAGCCGGTGACCAATCAGTTGGAAATCTAATTTCACAACTTTCTAGATAATTGGTGCATTATGAACATGTTTTACCAGGTTCCTAACCCATTCCTCAATTGCTTTTGGGTACAAATACTTGGCTCTGATTACCTAGACCCACAAGCCTTCTCCATGTACCAACCTGTATCCGTTTTTTGTAGCTAATACCTTGGAGAAGATGAATAAGGTTTTTAGGTCCCATCCTCCATTTTCTTTCGAAGCTGCCAATTTTTTCAAGGAAGCCAACATATGAAATTTCTTTTTGTTATCTTATGATCAAATGAATTTACAAAAGAAGTTCCTAATTTTCTCCAATATTCCTTTGAGACCCAAGCCAATGAGATCCAATATACTAGTATGTATTCCATTACTTCTTTAACAAGTACCAATTTACCCCCTCTTGATAGCCATAGATTACACCAGTGGTTGACCTTCTTTTCTACTTTGGCAAAGAACCATTACCAGTCACCTTTTTTTTTGTACAGATTTAGTTTCAAGTGGAACCCCAAGTAATTTATTCCTTGATACATATCAATCACCTAGTAAATACATAATTTGGAGAAATATCCCTGCTCATGCTTTGGAATGCCCACATGGACAATGTGGGCTTGTCTAGATTTATTATTATACATATAGCTTTACATAATAAGTCCAAAATATTTTAAAACTTCTCGAATGTTAATCCCTAGACAAAACCCCATATTATGGAAAAAACCCTTACTAATCCCTAAATATTGAATTATTACATTTCTAGTGTTATATTTGTATGTAGACTAGAACCCTTCATTTCACTGTTTCATTATAATTATACCCTTTGTCTCCTATATATATATATCAATGTACAATATGAGATGAGATGATCCTAAGACTAGTTCTTCCTTGTAAATTGATTATATTTTAAATGGAGGTTTCCCCCTTGAATTGAACTATATATATTGATTTTTTATCATTCTCAAGGTGTTGGTTCATAACATTTGGTATCAGAGCATCAATCCTAGGGTTTTTCTGCTTCAAACGAGTCATCTTGGCATTTTTTCTATAAATTTTTTTCATGGGATATTTTAGATAGCTAAATTTGGAGGTTAGTTAGGAGACATCACAATATGTTTGGTAAAAAGTTTCAAGTTTTAGTTCGTTATACTCTTGGAGATATAGCTTATGGAAGATAGGATTTTTGACTCATCCTAAAATGATTTTTAAACAATTCATATTGGAAGCTTCACTATAACTTTGTTTTTGGGATGTTTCATATAGTGAAATTTTGTGGAGACTAAGAAGACATAGTGAGATAAATTTGATCCAAATTTTAGGTTTTGGGTCATTATAATTTCATAGATATATTATTTGGAAATTAGAGTTTGTGACTAGTTTTGAAATTAGTTTAAAACGAGTCATATTTTTTATTTTTTCTATAAATTTTTTAGGTGAAGTTTCAGACTCTAAAACTTTCAAAATCTTGAGAATACATAGCAAAACACATGTGGAAAAAGTTTTAGATTTTGAATCATTGCAATTTTTGAGATATATCTTGTGGAAGTTGGGGTTGTTTACTAATCTTGAAATTAGTCTTAAACAATATATTTTGACATTTTTTCTATAACATTTGATTAGTGAAGGTTAAAAATGTGAATTTTTCAATAGTTTAAGAAGTCATATCATAGTACTACAAGAAAAAATTTCAAACTCATAAGGGTTCAAATTTTATAGATATATTAGGACAAAGGTCAACCATCCAAACATACTAAAAAATTAGGGTTTGAAAGGTACATAATTTACAATTGGAATAACTTTTTATTGGAAGAGTTTTTTTTGGTGATTCAAAATCTGTGATAAATAGAAAATATAGGATTATTATTATTTTAATCCCACATGACTCCAAAAAATATTTCAACACCAATTAAACCTCCAGAAATCTCATCTATAACTCATGAAGAAAATGAGGAGATACATAACAAGCTATCCAAATTGGAGGACCAACTTAATGATTTGAGTCCTAAGTCAACAAAAAGTAATGAGTTGGTAAACACACAAAGAAAAATTAAAGAGATGGAAAATAAGATGGAACAAATGGAAAATAAGATGGATGAAAATAAGAAAGACATGAAAAAGAAGATGGATGAAAATAAGAAGGACATGAAAAAACGATGGATGAAAATAAGGAAGAAATACAAAAATCCATGAATGAAATACAAAAATCCATAGAAACGATTCTCTTAAAAAAGATCTCCAGTAGGGATATGGAGATCCAAGGAAATCATGAAAATAAGGAGAACACAGTTGTTGAACCTCAATCACATATGGGGAGTATTTTTTCACATTTGGAGAGCACAAATACTGAATCTCAAAATTATGATCATTGATTACGCCAAGTTCTAGTTCATCAAGGCTTCAAGTCAGAACCAAGGAACTACTTCATTCCAAAGATCGATATGAGGAATTTTTATGGTAAAGATCCTATAACATGGATATTCCATATGGACCAATACTTTTCTCTTTCTTTATTCTCCTGTTTGTGCGTTGTCTTCCTTTTTCGCATTTTCCTATCAAATGTGTCTTAGCTATGCGCTACTTTCCTTCCTCTGCGCACTTTCCTTATACTTAGGTTTTTCTCCCAACCTTGTACCAAAAATGCCTATCCAACAAGCCCCCAAGACTCACCCGTGGCTCATCCCAAGACACTCAGGCCTGTTTCCTTTTCTTCCATACCGAAATGAAGTGTTGAGAGGCAAACTTAGCGAACTCTACCTATTTGAAAACTACGACCTCTGTTGCTGTTGTCTCCTCTATGGCCTATGGGGTCAAGTCTGTGATTTTTTTCTCTACTTCCACCGCTTCTTGTTTGACCTTACCTTTAATAGTGTCCAATTCTCCAATGATCCATACTGCTTCTTCCTGCCTTGGTCCTAGTCTCTGCTGAAGGATATTTTGCTGGTTCGTCTGTCTCTCCACTTATACATAGGCCTACCATTGAGCCAAAATGACTATCATACATTCTACTAGTTTCAGTGTAGCTGCCTTCTCCACTTCCTCGTGTGCCTATTCTTTTGCTTCTCTTAGGTTGGCCTCTACGAACTTCATTTTAGGGTCTCCCATGAGCTCTGTCCACACTTGCAAACTCTCTTCGCAAATGTTTGTGCATTCATCTTCTACTTTCTTAATATTGGCAACTGTTGTCGTTTCTATCCTCACCCTACCTTCATGCACCTCCAATGTAATTTTGGGCATGCTACTCAATTGTAAATCCCAGATCTTCTCCCTGAAGCCCTTAATGACTTCTCCAATCTTCAATAGTTGTTCCTCCATAGTGGCTTCTATTACCAGGGG
The DNA here is from genome assembly GCA_010110895.2 of Picea sitchensis. Lineage (NCBI taxonomy): Eukaryota > Viridiplantae > Streptophyta > Pinopsida > Pinales > Pinaceae > Picea > Picea sitchensis. Next base: position 116,158 of record SNQJ01S0071160.1, read on the forward strand.
AACTTCTAGTACTTCCTTGTATAATTTCTAGACAACTACTTGTGTCTTCTACACCATGGATTCATCTTCATCCTTCTCCTATAGTGATTTCATGACCCTTTCTTCAACTCCCTCATTATTCTTCAGAACTTCCTCTGTTTGGCCTTCAATCTCCTTCTTTTCTTGAAGTGCCATATCATACTGTGCTTGCACTTGGGCTCTATTCTTTATTTCTTGCACCAATTTGGCTTGCAAGTATTGTAATATTTATATGGGAATTTTTGATATGACTATATTAAGCTAGCCCAATGCCTTTATTTTCTCCTATAATTTTCTCGCTGAAAACTTTAGCGCATTTGCCTCAATATGTAAGGTTCGATGTTCCCTTGTTAACCGTGACATGGACGACTGCACGCTTTCCGCTTCTGTCCTTGGTACTATGGATGGTCCTCCCTATGATCAATGTTCTTTCGTGACACATGATATTTCTAATATTTGTTGAATTATTCCCAGCTGGTCCTGCACCTTCTTCTGTTGTTCTTCTTGCTTCTTTGCCGCTTCCTCCCATATTTTCTCTATGGTATTATGAATGGTAACCAATCCTATCTATATAATCATTGGTTAATATATATAATGGGGTCTTCCTTTGTGCCTTAGCTTTATTCCGTGCCCCTTCTTCCTGTTCTGGCCCCTTACCCTTCCTTTTGACGCCTGCTTCAGGGACTGCAGATTGGCCAGGAAGATTTCTTGTGCCATTCATTTGATCATGTTCTTCCTCACTTTTGTCTTGGTATTATTCCTCTTCTGATGGCCATGTATTTTCTGTTGGGCTCTTCCACTCTTCCTTGTAGTCATTGATTATTAATTTCACTTCTTCTATTGTCAACCAGTAACCGGTTGGAAACCATTGCCGTGTAAGATCCTTTCTGGCTTGGACATACATATGGTGCATGCCCGCTCTGAATTGTTCGATATCCTTATATGTGGTGACTTCTTCCTCTGATATGCACAGTGTGGTCTCCACTATAGTAGTAATGAGCTGCAAATATGTATAAAATGTGGCATTGTTGTTGTTCTGCTGCCTCTTGATTGTTGCGTGCCACAATTTGGCATAGCTAGTAGCCAAAAAGGATGCGACCTAAAGTATGCATGCGCTGGTAATACGCGAACTCTTTCCACCCAACCAATGAAATGAGGATGAGAAACCATGCATAGTGAAATTCAATTCCCTTCTCCTGGGCCTCTGTGCAATCTTGTAAAAATTGGTTGACTAAAAATGTAGCCCAGTTCATCTGAAATCCTTCCTTACATTTCTCTACTGCTGAAATTACTGCAACTGGTACTTCGTATTTGTGACATTTGTGAAATAGTTTTCAAGCCAAAACATGCGTCACAAATATGACATCCTTGTCGCTGATGCTCTTGAAATTCAGTCCCCTCTTTCCTCTGAATGTGTCAATTTTTTATTTCATGGACTTGGAGAGGGATCACTCTCCCATTTTGTTGAACAATAGTCCTAGGTCTTCTCCTACTTTACACAAACTTGTGATACACGTGATCAACAAGATATCAATTGATACCAGGGGATCGAGCCAGAGTGTCCCCCCATGAATGCAACTAAGTAACACCTTTACACATGCATTAATTTTTATACTTTGTCCGAAATGTGGAATTTAGAAAAAGTTCAGTATCCCTGCTTTCTCCAAGCCCGACGCCCATTTCTATGGCTCTACCATAATTTATCCTATGCCTGGGGTGATCTTCGTGCATAAATACTAATCTCTGGCCAAATCAAGGAATTTCTGTGTGTATATGATATCATGGTCCATAAAATTCAGGTTGGAAATATTCCTGAGCATGTCTTCATCGCTACTAACGCCAACCGAAACTGGTGCTATTGGAAATGGGTACTTTTCATTCACTAGTGCATTTATTTGTGGTGCATCATCCTTCCTTGTGGGTAAACAGTATTTGTGAACAACTATTGGTGGCATCAGAGTCAAAGTTTCAACAATCTCCTCGACCTCCACTTTCGCTACTGGTCATTTTGGTTGTTTCTTCACTACGCCAGATGACCCTCCAACTCTTGGTGGTGCCATTCTACTTGTGTGATGGACTCTTGGACTAAATCTGTGTGTCTATGTGGGTTGCGTTAGCTCAACTCTGGTATTTCAGCTCTGTTCGCTCCTGCTTGCATGTAACATCGATTTAGAGTTTATTGACTTCTTTATGTTTTTGTGCTTTCATGCCAACTATACCTGTCTCATCCTGCCTTAACCGCCTTGTCCAATCCATCGTCATAGTTGGTGACTTGGTAATTGAATTCTCCTTTATTTCCAAATCCGTCTTATGATTTTCCTCTCGTACGACTGATCTTTTTGTGATTTTCGACAACTTTTCTTATTTAAGATTTATATGACGCTTTTATGACCTGTCACCCCCACAACCTAGCTATCATTTCCAGGCCTCAGTGCTTTTAATGATCTTGTCATTTCAAACTACACATTGGTTCTTTGCTATGTCCTTGGTATCCTTCATAGTCAATCTCATCTATGTCTTGTCTCTTAACTCGGTGTAATGTTATTTTAGCATGTGATGATCCTTTCTTCTACGTAAGTTCTTATGCGCCCTTAGTACTGAAATACTCTTTGTATTTTTCCTATATCTACTTTTTATTTGATTTTCTTCCTTTTTCTACTTTTTATTTGGTTTTCCTTGTTTTTCTTGTTACTATGGTACAACTACTATAATAAAGGGGTTCTAGCGTAGCCCAGATTACTACGTAAACTATTGACCATCTCTATGGAGTTTTAGCCAACTCCCATTCACCATTCCTCCCAGGACTTTTCCATTTAAGGTTTCCAACTGTGCAACACCCATCTCGGTTATGTGATGGATCACATAGGGTCCTAACTAGTGCATGCGGTCATAACCAGTTCATGATAAACTTCCCTGGATGCTGCATATACTTGCTGTCATGGAGTAGTACCAAATCGTCGACTTGAAATTTCTTTGGTTTAATGCATCGATCATGCGAGGAATTCTCTCTAGATTTCTGAACCTGCTGATGAAATCTTGCAACAAATCAGTCCTCCTCCAGCTGTAATAACTACAACAACCTCTCCTCTATGGCGCTAGTATTCGAGAGATCAATGATTACTGCAATGCGCAGGCTAGGTAGAATGAACTCCATTGGCATCACTGCTTCCTGTCCATAGATCAACTAGAAAGGTGTCTGTCCTATCAACTTCTTACTTGTAGTTCGGTAATCCCATAGTACTACAGGGACTCGTAAGTCCCAATCATCTCTCCCTACATTGTATATCTTTGTCAAAGCATTCTCCAAGATCTTATTAAAATATTCCATTGTGCCATTGACCTGCAGGTGATATGGTGTACTCTTTTGATGATGAATCTGAAACTCCTCAGTCAATGCGGAAATTGTTTTGTTCAGAAAGTGCATACCTTTATCACTAAGTAATATGCATGGAAATCCAAACATCGTGACAACATTCTTGAACAGAAACTGTGCAACAGTCTCCGTAGTACAATTAGTAACTCGTGTTGCTTCTTCCCACCTTGTCAAGTACTATGTTGCAGTCATGAGGTACCTTGCCCCTAATCTTCTTTCTTGTGGATTGATTGGTCCTATAAGTCAATGGACCACTTCTCAAATGCTTTCAATGTAAATTGTGGATTTAACGACTTTTCATCTCTCCTATATGGTTTTCCCACTCTTTGACATACATCACAGGACTGACAATACTCATTTGCATCTTTGTGAAGCGTAGGCTACCAAATCCCTGGACATAAAATATTCTGTGCCGTTTCTCTTCCTTTGTAATTTCCTCCAAAAATTCCATCATGTGCTTCTTCAAGTATAATTTACCTTTCATTTTTCAGTACACAACGTCTCAATATTCCATCTTCACCTAACATATATAAATTCCCTATAATTAACTGATAATCTACTGCTTTCACTACCAATTGCTTCTTCTGCATGACTGACATTTCTGAGGGAGCCATACCTATACTTAGAAACTCCATAATTTACGAGAAGTAATCATCCACCATCCTTACTACAAATGACTGCACATCTAGGAGGCTATCATCTAGATTACCTGCATCTTCTTCTGTCAATATGTGTGATAGATGATCTGGTCCTACATTCAACTTCCTTGGTTTTACTATGAACTCAAAGTCGTATTCCTGAAATAATAATATCCATCTTCATATTCTTCCTCCTAATATGCAGATGGGTTTGTTGGCTAAGTACTTTAATGTAGAATGGTATGTATACATATTGAAGTGGGACCCTAGTAAGTAGTGCCTGAAATTTTGTAGCACGTAGACCATTGCTGATACTTCCCATTCTGTAGTTGTATAATTCATTTAAGAGAACTTCCTACTTGAAAAAGAAATTGGATGATCTATGTCCCCTTCTCCTAGTTGTGATAGAACCGTGCCCAATGTTATGGATGATGCATCTACATGTACATGGAAATCCCTATTCTTCTCTGGGAAGATCAAAATTGGTGTTGTTTACAGTTTCTATTTCAAAGTCTCCAACCCCTTCTGGAAGTCCTCATTCCATTTAAACTTGGCTTCCTTCTTCAGTAAATTTTCCATGGGTGTTGCAATCTGTGCATATCCTTTGATAAATTTCCTGTAATAACTTGTATGACCCAACATTTCCATCATATTTTTGATTGATGTCGGTGGTTCCAAGTCCATAATTACTACAATCTTGGCCGTATCGACTAATATTCCCTTTTTTCATACTACATTTCCTAGTATAATTCCAAACAATTTGTTTGCATACTACATTTACAGTGCCAACAACCTTTGCTGTTTGGGTACCTGTCACTCAAATGATTTTACAAACATTCCTATCTCAGTTAGTCCATCGTACCTAGGTGGATCACATAGCTCCATTTCAATCCAGTGCAAGGATCGGTTTATGCATGCACATCATCTAGTTGACACTTCATTCATCCTCTATTTCCAATTCTTGATACTAACTTCTGAATTTGATGTGCACGAACTGATACTTCTCCAACTCAGTGGAACATCCATTGTCGGGTCGACATAATCATCCATACACACATTCATTTTGTATAAGTTGTCAATGTCATTCCCTCTGGCTAGATCTGTGTATCTCTTTCCTTCTTATGGGTCTAAGGGTGCAATAACTTTTAGATCCCCAACCTCGAATATCATCTCCCTCCTTTTCAAGTTAATGATTGTTTGGTTATCGAAATCCCATTCTAGTCCCATCAGTGTTGGATATGGTTGACTGTCATCTACGATCTCAATAACTTCAAAGTCTTCCATGCTGCCCACCCCATCTATGTTCATAGGTACTATTGTCAATCACCCAATCAGGACTATCTTATGCTGATTCTTGAGTCACAAATGAATAGGGGACCATACTAGCTCGAGTTCACCCATAATTTCCCATGTCTACTTATGTAACACATTCACATCATACCCTAATTCCAAGATAACATTATCCACATCATACTCTCCCATATACACATTGAACCTGAATTCTCTGTTGGTTGTCTTCCTGTGCAGTACTTGGTTTACCGTTCTTTGTGTGACATGGGCGTCTCTTCCTTTTAGGCAATGATCAATCATGTCATATAATGTACTTAATGAAGTTCTATCTTTCATTAGTTCTACACAATTCCTTAGAAATTTCGTTAGTGTACTTACCTCCACCATTGGCTTCTCTGGCACAACTTGATCTTCTATCCAAGGAAACGATGATGTTGATGCTCCCCCATTCTATCCAAGTATTTATTTTATTTCTCTATTATATGTTTCTTTCTCTTGTTGTGGATTGAATGCTAGTATAGGCCTTGTTGACTTTCTAACCCACTGCTCAGTCTGTTTTCATTGATTCATCATATCAATCCCGATTCTATCTCCTCCATGCGTAACAACTGCTACTTTTGGTCCTTCATTGCATCTTTCGGCTGATATCATATGCACATTTTGATTTAGATTCTGGTTTGGGTTCCCTCTGGCCTACCACTTTGTAACTAGTTGGAGACAATCTTCTGTTGAGTGATCTAGTGCTCTGCAATATGTGCATGTCATACATGAATTCTAGCAATCGCGGGCCAAGTTTTCAGGTTGATTACAGTTATAGTAGATTATCGGTTTGCGTCCTCCTCTACCAAAAGTCCCTCTACCCCTACCTCTACCAAAGTCTCCTCTGTTCCCCTGATTGAAACCTCTTTGATTTTTATACTNCGCCCCCCCCCCCCCCTCTGTGGTGGAATTCTCTTCTTGGATCCTCTACATATTTGATTTTCACTCCCTTAGTAGGTCGAACGTGTGAAAATCCTTCTCTTCATGTCCTAATGACTTTGAAAAAGTTGCAAAACAATTTATTTGGTGTACTTTGATACTTATGTAGAAATGGACAGTCAGTGGGGTGATGACCCCATTACTTACATATCTCGTAGTATCCCCCCTGGTAGTGGATTCGACACTCCATCTGCCAAATACTATGCGGATGATGGACATTCATCCTTATGATGGACCTCTGTCCTACACTTGGTACACCAAACTTGTTCTCATTTCTCTTTTCCTTTTGTAAGATCGACCAACTGAATTGTCAATGCAGTAAATTGCGTTTGAACTTGTGCCATTCCTTCAATATCTCTTGCCAAAGATGCCTCTAGTTTCATTTCAAATTCCAGAGCCTCGGGCTGTGACGTAACCTTCTGTTGAATTAGGGGCCTATGAATGTGTGGTATAAGTCCTAGAATAAACAACTCTTGATGTTGTTGATTTGGAATTTGGAAATTCAATCTCCCCATCACATTCTTAAGTCGTTGATCGAAATCCCACACAGACTAGGTTTGTACCTGTTTGATCTCTTTCAGTTATGTGATGTATTGCGACTTTGACTTTGGATTTTTGAACTCCTTTTGTAGCACTTTCTTTATCTCTGGAAAATTCCTAGCCTATCTTGTAGACATAATACTCTGTAACTTCATATAGCATACTAGCGCAAAACCTCTAAATGTTGTAACTAACTGTTCAATCTTCACAACCACATCCTATATGTTCTTAGTGACCCAAACTATTTTGAAGATAAAGAAGTGTTGTTATGGATCCTCTAACCCCACTCCCTTGAATTCAATAAGTCTAAGGATATTATCTACTCTTGCCCTGTTGATTTTTGTTGTCCCTCCTCTTAGTGATGCCTGTGGACTTTGATTCTGAATTTGACTCAGTGCACTACTCCCACTATTCTAACTACTACCACTATGTCCTCCTTGACTAGCTACAATGGAATTTGATAAGTCTTCAAATGTTATCTCTGATTGTGGTGACGCACATGTGGTTGTGGATTCAACACAATATCCTATCCGAGTAGGACTTACCGACTCTTCTATTACTGGACTGGACTGAAACTCCTCTCCTCCTCCTCCTATATATGGTATCTCCACAATTTAGACTAGTGTGAAAGGTTTTCTTTCCTATGGCTCACTGTGTGGCTCTTCTCTCCCAGCCCCAATCATTTTCCTCTTGTACCTCCTTCCTCCGTGTAACT
>SNQJ01S0071161.1:0-21867 GCA_010110895.2 Picea sitchensis
ATATCATATATGGAATCCACATTGTAACTAACCGCATCCCACTGACGTCTCCCAACATGTATGAACTCGTCAAAATCAGCTATGTCAGTATCAGTATCATAACATGGAGGAGTCAAAACATCCAATACTTCTATACTATCTACGTCATAAGGTAAAGAACCACTAAAAACTTGGAAGGGGGAATAATTTACCTCACTTAATCCTTCCTGTGCAAGAGTTTCAAGTATTTGGATAGCTTCATCAAGTGGAAGATCTGCCTCTACATCTTCAGTCTCGAGACATAGAGGATATAGCTTGTCCAAGGGTTCCATTTCTTCTTCACTCCCTGAGTTATAGAACAAGGTATCATCAAAAGACTGGAAAGGAAAATGACTTACCTCATTCTCATCATCTTGTGCAGGAGGGACAGGATCTTGGAGAGCTTCATCAGACTAAGGAGTGGTTATTGGTGCTTCATCCTCATAATTCACGTCTCTAGTCATATCTTTGTTGCATTCTATTGGATTATGGGAGAGGCCTTGCTCCTCTTCAAGGGGTTGACAATGGTCTTCATAAACCTCGTCTCTTATATCAAAGGATTCTTGGTATTGATCATGATATGTTCTCTTGAGATTTTCCACAATCTCAGTGGTGAATCCTTTGTGGTCTAAGGTTACCATGAGGTTTTGAAGGACATCTTCATACGTTTTGCAATCTGGCTTAGTAAGGTCTATAAACCTACTGATGAGTTGTATGAAAGATGATATACCCCTGTCCTTGCAACAACTCTTAAAACGATTTTGTAAGTAGGATGGCAAGGTGAGCAAAAACAATTTTATAAGAGCATCCTCTCCTCCCGACTTTATCTTGCTCAAATACTCCAAAAAACTTACTATGTGAGGAGCTGGGAGGCCCAAAAACGTTGGAGAGTTGTTTAGCCATTTTGTATCAAAGTAACTTGGGTATCCTTGAAAACTTCTGAAATCAATACTCGGATACATTTGTTCCCAGTGTGCCATGATCCCATAACTTGAAAATATCACAGAAAGTAAGGTGGCACGCTAAGAAATATTAGTGGAGTCTCCAGATAATTTGCCTAAAATTATCAAAGGATAAGGGAAAACACCCTAATGGAGTCGCTAGGAAAGCTTGTAAGATAAGGCTCTGAGGCAAGGCTTACCGAAAAGGTTTGTCGTCTGAGGAGAATTGACTCGGTGTTCCTCGGCAACGGCACCAAAATGTTATCACACAGTTTGTAGCTAGGTCAAATGGCTAGAGAATTGAGGCCAAACTAGCGTAACAGGAACCTTCCTCACCCAATGTCACCTCAATGGGGAGGTTGTTTCTATTTATGGAGGTTAACCCAGGGGAGACGTCCCCGGTAACCTGGGGTTTTGAAGAGGCAAAGGTATAATGTCAAGATTAAAGTTTCCCTCTCACAAGTTACCACCAAGGTCATACAGTCCGGCTAATTGGCCAATAAAGAAGTGTATGCCCAAATGAAAACACCTGCCCAGAACAAGACAACAATAATATGGTATATATGCAGGCTATAACTCAATGGGTTAGTACGTCAATGACTATCTTCTATTAATTAATAAGCAATGTAAAAACAATAGATATCAATGAGGTCAACGTCTTATCAATTAGCTATGGAAAAAGCATCAATTCATTAATAACTATCAAGATGATCAAGCCAACAATGTATCCAACCAACACTTTACTCAATAAATGCTTTAGATCATCATCCAATTTCTTATCATTAAAAATGGTTGCGTCAAGATGGATTATTCAAGAGTGATGTCGGCCTTATCTAGGTTAGTTTGTTAGTCAGGGTTTCAAAATTCAAAGTTTTGAGAGTGGTTTTGGACAGTATGACCTCAACATTCTGTGCCTAAGGGTATATGGAGTCAATAAAGGAGAGGACACAAGATTGAAGGCGTAACAGGCTAAATACGAGAGGGAAGGGTTCTAGAGTGCTGCAATGGCAGGGCCCTAGAATCAAAACCCTAGGGGAAAAAGGCTCACTACGGTGTTGCTTAAGCAAGGCCTCATGCTCTTTCCTCCTTCTTTAGGTCAAACTTGGCAAACGACTAGCATAAGAAAAGGGTTAAAACAAGAGGATTTAATGAGGGAGAGTGTTGTAAAGACAAGGCTCTATCACTAAACCCTAAAATATGGACGACCCTAGGTGTAGATAACCTAGGCCTAGGATGTCACCCTCCTTTTAACCTTTGAAATCAAAACTAGCTTAAGGGAAAAAATTAGATGAGTGTAGCAAAGGCTAGGCTCTATATTCCTCCTTCAATGGCTGAATATTTATCTCTAAGGGGACATATGACAAGGACCTACTTGTGTGCTTGTCACCTAGGGTTTTTAAAATCAGCAATTTTATAAGTAAATGCAAGAATTACTAACCTACAACCATTTAATCAAGAAGTTTTGCAAGAAAAATACTTACATATCATGAAGAAAAGCATGTGTAAACCCTAGTTGTAAACCTTCCTCAAGAGAAATGCCATAATATGCCAAGAAAAGCCTCCCATCAACAAGTGTGCCTCAATTTTAAAGACCAAATACCCAATAAGGGTGCAAAAATCAGACCTCACAAGTGTGAGTGATTGTGTTATGTTCAAATGAGGGGAAAACATCCTCAATATATAGTGTATCATGACCTTTTAATTAACTTTAGGTCATTAAAAATAGCCCGCAAGGCTACAAACCAAAAATCATACTATTTTACATTAAACTATTAAATGAAACCCTAAATGAGCAATAAACAGGACGTCAAGCCCCTCTGAGGGAGACGTTGGCCTTTTTAGGGAAAAATGCAACACAAGGTGACAAACGTTGGCCCTCCTTGGGCCTCCAAACTCTGCCACATGTGCCAAACTTCTCTGTCAAGATGTCGTACACTGGAGGTGACATCATGGATCCTAGATGACATCTTGGGGCATCAAAAGGGGCACGTTCCACCTTTAGTGGGTCAACCCCCCTGGGCTGGGCTTAGCCAAGGCGTCCTGGATGAAAATGTTCTCCTTCTTCCCTTGTGCAAAGGCTCGACCAATAACTGTCCTATCTCTGCCCATGATGGGGTCCCAACAACCATCTTATGGGCTCTTCATCCCCATGGAGGATCGAACTAATCATCTCCCCATGTGTACCAGTCCAACTGGTACCTGTCCGTCGGGCATGATCCTGCACATCAAAAACTTCGCCCTCCATGGGCTCATTAGTCACAGGGATCATAACAATGTCAATCATATTTCATCATTAATTTTATCAAATGAATGCATAAAACCCCTAATATATCATCCAATAGCTCAAAGACATTACAATGACCTACTATACAAAGCCGAAGAAAAAGACAAAATGCCCTATTGGGCCAGCATCCATAAGAGAAGGAAAGTTTCCAGAGGATATCGTCCAAGCCATGTAACACGAGGTGATGTGGTCAAAGGATGTCGAGACATACAAGTAGAGCAAAAGATAGGGGTGATATTACCTGTGGGTGCCTTTGTAGAAGGTGAGTCGTACCCGTCATGGATGCAATTTTTTTCCAATCCCTTTATTGCCTTTATTCTTTATTTTCTTTATTTTCTTTTTCTTATTTATTTCAAGGACTAGTTAGAGGACACTGCCTTGGAGTGGTGACCAGAGGTGACAGTGTTACGCACAAGCACTTTCACAGAAATGATAAGGCTGGCTCGTGATGAGACCCCCTTTCCCTTGGCCATGTAACCAAGGGTCATTGCCCTAGCGTGGTAACCAGATAATGGCAATGTCATACTGCTAGGTACCCATGAACATAATGGGTTGGCTCGTGATGAGACCCCCCTTACCCGTAAGCCTTTGTGAAGGTGAGTCGCATCTGGCCATGGATGCAATTTTTTCCAATCCCTTTATTGCCTTTATCTTTATTTTCTTTTATTTTCTTTTTTCTTATTTATTTCAAGGACTAGTTAGAGGACACTGGCCTTTGGAGTGGTGACCAGAGGTGACAAAGTGTTAATGCACAGTTAATCTCTTCACGTGAATGATAAGGTCGGCTCGCGATGAGAACCCCTTTCACATGTAAATCCAAGGGTCATTGTTCTAGCGCGGGTTACCAGATAATGGTAATGTCATAATGCTAGGTACCCATGAACATAATGGGTTGGCTCCGGATGAATGAGACCCCCCATCCTCTTGGCTAGGTCTTGTTTTGTTATTTTTCTTTGGGTCCCTCTTATTTCTTGCTGAGAGGCTTTTTATTTCCTTCTCGTGGATCCCTGGGCAAGGCATCTCTAGGTTTTATTTTTTATGTCTTTTATCTTTTACTAGCTTCTTTTACCTCCTGGGCCTTTATCCCCTTCTTCCCACGAGATAAGGTGTAACCCCACAAACAGGTCATCCTAATGTCTAGACTAGGGGAATGGGATAGATGAGTGGGATATAATATGTAAGAGTGATGGTATGTTGGGAGCGAACGATGGCCCTTAAAATCCCCCCTAGTGACTAACCAAAACCTATGGGTACAATCTTGTTAGGGTACCCTGTCAATCCCCCCAACCATGGTCAAGTGGGTTAATGTAAGACCCAAGTAGTCGTTAGAAATAAAAGTAATTCGATTCATATATCTGAAGGTTATAATGATCAAATATGACACATACCATGACAGCTGGACCAACTACCTCATGGAGAAAGAGTCTTCTCCGATACAAGTCCAAGCCGAAAGTGATGGATGCTACTGCTCCTGACAGGACAAGTCTGATGAAGAAGAAACATGGGCCCTCCAGGGCCATGCTCAAGTCAATCTTGCTCTCGGTACTCCATGTCTAGGACCTGTGGGCCTCGAGACATGATCTCCTAGTTATCCCTAGAAATCGGGGATAACAGGTGGCATTATAGAACCAGAAGAAAATATCAACTGGTGGGAGTGAAAATACATAGAACAATAACTATTTTTGAAACTATCAATGTAACACACCCACGACGGGGCATAAAAAAATTTCTCTTTTCCTTAACTCTCTCTAGGTTCCCTCTTCTTCAATTGCAGGTTCTTCCAAACCCGTGGGCTCTTTCCTGGCTCCTTTGAAGGTTTTGGGCAACAGGTGTTAGCTCTCCATGCTAGCCCCTTCCTTCGTATGACCTCAGGCTATGACCACAAGCCTAACCAAAGGGCGCTTCACGACTTCGTGATTTCGCATGTCGGGCATTTTCATGTGAGCCAACCTTGACTCTCCCGACTCCCAAACTCCTGAACTCTGAGCTAGAGCCTAATGCATTCTAGATCCTCCCTTAACCTTCATCAACGTGACCCCTCACTATGACCTGGGGCCAAGCTTTCGAGTGCTTCATGACTTCGCATGTCGGGTAATCACGCGTGAGCTAATCCTGACTCTCCGACTCCCAAACACTCGAACTAGAGCCTAGCGCATGATAGCTCCTATGTTAGCCTTCACCAATGTGACATCCGACTATGAACCGAGGCCAATCTCACGAGAGCTTTGCGACTTCGCTTGTCGGGTATTTGCGTGTGAGCCCACCTTGACTCTCTTGACTTCCGAACTTGCGCTCCCATCAGATCGGCGGTCCACAATCCCCACGATCCAATGGTTCTGTTCTTTCCTTTGTGTATCGGGACTTCATGTCTCGGGAAGTTGGAAGACCACGCACCTCCCTTCTCCCGATTCTCGATTCTACGCTTGCCTTAGATCGACGGTCCACGACTTTCCTTGATCCAACGAATCAGATCAACTCACGAGTTCGCACTTCGCGAGTCCTTACAACTCTGCCTTTGAATTTCCCGAGTCGCGAGTCAGTGAAATGTTGATCTCTCGCCACGTGTCCTTCCCAGCACTCACGGCTAAGATCAACTCCACTTGTGTCCTTCCTAGCACCGAAGACTAGGATCAACTCCACTCTTCCCCTTGCAAATATTCCAAAGTCTGAGTTCTCAAACTCCTGGATCTGCTACCACCTGTCAATTCTGACGATGGACAGTTTCAATGACTTCGAAACTTGTCTCGTGCACTTTCCTTGGAATCCAACGGCTGTTGGTCCATGCAATCAGATCTAACGACTCAGATATGTTCTCCTCTCTTCTGCACGCTCCTCCCATATGTATTTGATATGAAAACCCATATCCTTTCTCGTGATTTTACTGGATCCAATGGCACACGACTATCGATGCTTCTCCCTCCAAGGATTTCTACCGTTCGTCCAGGCTTTCAATGACTCTTTGTCAAATAAATTGGTGTCGCCCCTTCTAAACTTTCAATTTATACGAGGTGAATTCAACCCTCACTCCTCCTTTGAGTTCTTCCAGACCTCTTTCTGTCCTGAGATTTCACCTTCTTCCCGACTTGAAGATATCATATGTTTCAAAGGTCTCGACCTTCGATTTACTTCTTGCGAGCCCTGATGTATGGGTCTCGATTTCCGATTTCCTTCCTGAGCTTACGAACTGGAAACAAGTTCTCCTCTTGAACCTCATTTGCGCTTCTGAAAAGCACTTGTCTTTTCTGAGCTTGGTCCTCAGGGAATTTCGAATTCCCACGTACTCCTTGCGTTAATATGCTTTCATCGGATCGACGATCCATGACCTTCCTCGATTCAACGATCCAGATCACATCGCAACTTCTGGTTTTGTAAGTTTAGTTGCGCCAACGAAAGGGTATTCCCTTTCAACCCCTGAATCTCGCTATCCTTCTTGAGCTTTGTCAGTTATGAAGGATTTAAGAGCGTTGCACTCTTTCTCTTGGACTCAACACATAGAAGGGTCTTTTGCACACCTCTTGCGCTCCTTCATAAAGTCTAGAACTTAAGTGATTCTCGGTCTCTACTTGCCTCGCAGAGAGCCTGTGCATATCTGCACTACCTCTCCGAGCTTAACAAACTCCATCCTCCCAGAGACTCAGAACGACTAGGGGGTCAACATGCGTTCATGAAACTATACATAAGGTTGACGAACTCAAGGTTTGTGACTCTAGTTTAAGACACCACAAAACTCAAGAATTTATGAGAACAAGTCATGCCCGAACCATATAATTTCTTACTTGCATATTTATAAAATCAAGGAAACATAAAAGGGATACAATATAACCATTAAGCAATCATGCACATCCCTGAAAAAATTCACAGCATATCCCATTTCATTACATAATCATAGCTTAATTTCACAGGGTATGAGAATACTTATATATTACAGGTTTCATCCAAGTAACTGACTGTGGGTGTGCGCCTTTCCACCCAACCATAGGCTCAGAGGAATTCATTCTTAGCAATCTGGCCACCCCCGTGCCAAGACATGATATCACTAGGGAATTTCTCCCATCTCTCAAAGAAACTCTCTCTGTCACAACAACCCTGCGAGGTTTATTAGATGTTTCCCCAACATAAAGTTTGTGTTCTAATTCTTCAGGTATGCACCCTTTCCGGGCTTGTGCCCTCTTCTCCCTATATATTCTCCTACTATCTACATGTATGTATCTTACCTTCCTTCTGTTAGAAGGAAGCTCGGTTATGTAGGTTTCTGTGGTACTTTGGGCAGACATCCCATGCTTCCATTCATGAGGGTGGTTGATTATTCAACCACCAGTCCTCTCGTCATTAACTGATTTCTTTCCTCTAGAGATATCATGGCTCGTACTTCAAGGCTTCACCCCCAACAGGAAGTTATGGGAAATTTAACAATAATACATTTACATCATCCACATGTCTTAGCATGCTAATTCTATTTTATGATTAATTACAAGCTGGGGGAAACATGGATGTTACAATCAAAATTTAGAAGACTTAGCCTTCTTATATGAGACAACCACCACCAAATAGAGTCTATGTCATAGGATATACAAAGGGATATGTATATGTATTTGTAAGGCCATGTCTGGTTATGATTTCAATTTTCTAAACACTGATGGAATTCAAAAAAAAAATATGATTATAAAAAATTTCATTTCTCTAATATAATTTGGTCAAAAATAGGTCTTGGAGTGTTTCGTCAAAAATAGACCAAAATTTTTTTTTGGATGGATAATAAGAGTTCATTTAAGGACACTGTTTAATATTTTAAGACTCAGAGGTATCTGGCAGGAGTGAAATGCTAATCACCAACTGGTAGGTGGTATGATTTTCTTTAAATTTGAATTACAGTGATGAGTGAGTCAACCTGCATTTTTAAACCCTGATTTTATCTGTAACTTGTTTAATATACTTTAAAAAATAAAGAGGAAATATAAGATCTACCTCAACCATTCTCCATTTCTTGCACTCATAGCCAATAGCCCATTTAATCGGTTCTCATTATTGGAGATGTTTCTGGGGCTCTAATAGACCTAATATCAATTTGTGCAATTTGTGTTTTCATTACAACGATGTTTCTAGGCTTCTAATGGATATAATTTCAATTTTTGATTTCATTACTGAGATGTTTTCAAGTCTCTAATTGACCTAATTTTGATTTTGTTTTCATTATTGGATGTTTCCAGGCCTCTAATTGACCTGATTTCAATTTATGTTTTCATTACTGGGATGTTTCCAGCCTCTTACTGACCTAACTCCCATTTGTGTTTTCATTATGCCTTTAATTGACCCAATTTTCAACTATTTAATTCTTACGAGCCCATGCATTTTCTCAATAGGTTAAGAGCATAGCATATTTGTACCCCATTTTCAACTATTTAAGTCGCACGAGCCCATGCATTTTCTCAATAGGCTAAGAGCATAACATATTTGTTATAGAATAAAAATGTCTTTTCAACTTGCCAATGATTAGAGAGTCGGGGCGGAGATCTACCATGGAAGCAAAATTTGCAAGCATAAATCCATGGAATTTCTCACGGAGGTAGGTATTCCGAAAAGGCTACTTCCCCTTAATATGAGTATGTGAGGGAAACATGCTTTGTGTGGCTGAAGCAGAAGAAGATGATTAAGCACTAGTTCAAGAAGATTGGGAAATGGTCCAATATGGTGCATAGATCAATGCCTATGTCAAGCAACACAAGATGAAGAAGGTGATTCAAGTGAAGATCAAGGGACTGCTCCTCTGGATTATCATCTTTGTGATGTCCATTGATGATCCATCTAGTGGCAAGATTTACTTTAAGGGCGTTGTTGGGATTAGGAAATCCTTCCTTGCCAATGCCTTTGAAACTAAGGAGAATGACTAGAAGTAATATTGGAGGCTTATGATTATGATGATTTGGGTCATT
This sequence comes from Picea sitchensis, assembly GCA_010110895.2. Taxonomy (NCBI): domain Eukaryota; kingdom Viridiplantae; phylum Streptophyta; class Pinopsida; order Pinales; family Pinaceae; genus Picea; species Picea sitchensis. Next base: position 9,174 of record SNQJ01S0071161.1, read on the forward strand.
TTTATTTGGGTTTCTCTGTGTTGGTCAACAAACTCTTACTTAAACCCCTGCAATGCATATATCCTGTTAAAGAAAAAAAAAACAATAGTTTTTTATTCATCATGATATTGTTATTGTTATAGTGGGTCTCATACTCTAATTGGTCTTAGTCCTTGCTTGGTGGTAACCCTAAAAATAAATTACTATTAGTAGTAATAATGATCTTATTAAGTATTCTAATATTATGAAGTTTGTAATTTAATAATGTTTGTTAAAGTTTTATTGAAATATCATGAAGTTTTATGAGTATGAAAGGACGTATTAATCTTGTTAAATATTTTGATATTATGAAATAGGGCTTGTAATTTAATAATGATTGTTAAGTTTTTTTTGAAATATTATGAAGTTTAATGATTATGAAATGAGTGAATATCAATTAGGTTTCATTTAGGTGGTTGGAGGAGTAATTGTTATCTTTTTTCTATCTAGGTTTAATTTTCACAAATAACATATTTACTTCTTAACTAGTATAAGAAAGAATTAATAATAAAGAATAATAATAAATAATTTAAATATTTATTTTATATAATTGGATTGCACCAAGAGAATCCGATAATAATGTAAGAAAAATGAATATTAATATAAAAATAATTTGGATAATTTTTGAGACAATTATATTAAACTCTTTTATAATTAAGTTGTATGAAAGACTAAAAATATATATAGTAATATAAAAATAAATTTTGGTGGCTACAAATTATATAATGAACCAAACTCTTTAACATGTCAAATATTATTTTAAATTTGAGAATTAATATACGATAAATATAGGTGGGTATTATATTGGAAGATCAAATAAATGAACACACAACTTTCATTGCTTTGACAGATTCTTTTTGCATAGAAAGTAAGAAGATGTATGGGGGAGATGTTGGAGATGTTGTAGAATAAATAAATAAATATGTGCATATCGTACATATGTACATGGTAACATTTAAACATATGCAAATGTTGCTCTTTTCTAGGTATGTTTTCCGATATCCCACTAGAAATTGTTGGAATTGTAGATTTGAGTGGTTGAGTATGTATAATATTACTACCGAGGTTTTTGAGGATGCTTAATCCATTTATGCATTCAAACATGCAATTTACAAAACAACAAAAATTAAGATTTCACCTAGATAGAACTTTTAGACAAAGCAGATCCATCTTCAACCTAGATCCAAAGGGATCAAATTTCTTAAGGTGTAATTTTTTTTAATTATCATTGGATGTGAAGGAATTAATACTTGAAAAATTGGATAAATCTTGTGCTTGATAAATCCTAGTTTAAGAGGGATTTACAGTGGTTACAACTCAATACAAGGAAGATGTATAATTATAAAATTATAAAATAGTAAGTAAATAAAAAAACATACAATATTAACCCTAGTCTAAAGTTAAAAAGTGTGTGTATTCATAGATACATGTATGTTATTTAGAAAATAATAATAAAAATAAATATAAGAAACTATATCTAACAAAATTAAAATCAGGAAATAACTTGTGAAGAGGGAACTAATTCATCAAATAGAGAACTGAATTGAAAATCGAATTGAAATCATCAAACAACTTGAGCGAGCAATGAATTGATAAGCTAAGCGTGAGTAGCTAATTGTGAAGTTAATTAGGACCGAGTTCTTCAATTAATTTAAGTATGTTATTTTTTTAAATATTTTTACTATAAAAAATAGTTACAAAATGAGAAATCTTAGGGTTGGTAGTATAGTTCATGAGATTCCCATATTTTGAGTGGCATTGGTAGATGTATGTATAGTTCGCTTCAACAATGCATGTAGTTCCCACTTCCACACACGTTCTATAAGCACACTGAATAATTTACATGTCCAATGTGTAGCATTTGGAAATTCATCTTGATATTGATCATCAATACGATCATCATCATCATTGAAAAGCTTAGACGAGCAATGCATTGGAGCAATCACAAACTCAGATGGACAACATCCTGGAGAATTCATGTTGTTGACAATGGATGTGCTATAGGAGAGATAAATTTAGCATGGATGGGATTAGTTGGTTGTTGTGGATAAATATCAAATATCAACAAAAATTTGTGACTTTTGTTGTTTAGTTTAGTCTTGATTGGCATTTGAATCGCATTAGAAATGAAACTCTTGCTAATCATTTCAGTCTTGATTAGAATTTGAATCGCATTAGACAATGTTATATCTAGGTTCTAATGAATGGAAAATTAAAAAATTTAGAACATATATGGTATCGACAAATAAGAACAAGACTATTTGTAGTCACCTTCCATGCTCTAAGCTACGAGGTGGATATATGTCCTTTACCTTAGATTATATATGAAGAGCACCCATGCCTCTGCAACATGTAAAAACATGCAGACAACACACTCATAACCACAACTTATCAATCATTATCCAAAGAAGCAACCTACTTGGTATAAATTAGTATGCTAAGTTCAAATGATTAAAATTGTAATTTAGCCACTTAACCTTGCATTGGGAATTGTAATTGTGAAATACAAGTTTGACTTTAGAGAACATGTCTCCTCCATTGGAAATTGTAATTATGAAACCCTTAATGATAAAAATTGACAAATCAACAAATCATTAAAAAATCACAAAACATGAGAGTGAGTTATATAAACGTGAATAATTACATCATTGCATTAAATATATTTGAATTCATTCATAACCACATTATCATTCATAGTCCAAAGAAGGAACCTACTTCGTATAAATTAGTATGCTAAGTTAAAATAACAAAATTTGTAATCTAACCACTTAACCTTGCATTGGGAATGCTATTTTTTTATTATATTGCATGAGGAATTGTAATTATGAAATATAGACATTTTAAGCCCTAAATAATGGCACATTACTCCTTAATTGTGGCATATTACATTAGTATTGTTATTTTATTTATGTTGGATTGGGTCTATTAGTTTTAATTGTACCTCCTAGTCTCCTATATATACCAAGGAGACACACACATGCATAACATAATAAAATTCAACATATAAAAAGACATACTATACACAACATAAAATCATATAATAAGAACACTTATCTTTTTATAAAATGACCAATTGGCTGGAGACCTCAGACATTCCACTCAACCATAATCATAAACACTAATGTTTTATCTCTCTCAATAGCAGGTCACCCCTGAGATGTGGCTATGACTCCACTATAAAAAAGGCTACCTACTAGGTCTCACAAAAACACAAATGACGTCCAATCCAAGGTATCAATCTCATACAACAATTCCAACTAAAGTTCTCTCATTTTCCTTAGCCCACACAACCCAAGGAAATGTACCCCCTTCTCTGCACCATAATCCCTCAAGTTGTCCCACTTCCCTTCCAGGGCTCAAGCATAGGTTGTCCAAGAAGTATCAGAGCTATGGATCTAGGAACTCCAACTGTAATAACGGAGTCTTTGGGCACCCTCCAAGCCTCACACATTAGGAAGTCATATTCCATATACATGTATTGTCTGAGGCAATACTACTCGAAGGTGTACCAACATGTGCTACAAGGGTTTCCAACAATGTGATTCCACTTGTAGTTCTTGTGTGTATTCTTCCTCAACCACAATTTTACCCACTAAATGATAGATCACTGTGTTATCTTAAGATTCTAGAACATTCATCTAAAAAGGAATTTTAAAAATTCAGGAGTTTGTTGACCCAAGAAAAATCTTTACAATCACTGAAAAATAACTTACTTTTCAGGGTAGGTTTTGAGGCTGAAAAGGTAAAATGATCATAACTTCTGCTACTCTTCTCAAATTGGCTATTATGACCCCAATTATGAAATTCCATATTTTCTATGGATCTACTAGCACTAGTTTGATTGAAATATGTGAACTCTATCAAAATATATCCAATTTGCAAAATTTTCAGTTGTCACTGGAAAAAAACACCAAAAAAATTGATTTTAAATCAATGATAACTCCACTTCCTAGACTGCATTTTGGATGATTTTTTTTTAACTTCGGTCTTTTTTTCAAGAGGAATTCATATCTATGGCTGGTTTCTTCAAATTATTCATGGAATTTTTAGAAATTGATCTAAATGCTGCTATCCTCCTTTTTTCCTTCAAAAATTTGCAAAGAGAGAAAAAAAATCTCCCTTTTTCGCCCTAAGAAAGAGCTCTAAAATCACTTGCAATATACTTAACCCTAAAACCTCAGAGCAATCACATAAAATGTAGTGCAAAACCAAAGAACACAAGAGAAAACAAATAAACCTTGAGAAAGTTCTCTTGATAATAAAAAATAGAGAGCTATGGCCACTAGCCTCTTCAAGGGGGCAACCTCCTAGAGAAAATCTCAAAATATACAATAGCAATTCTTGAAAAAACATTACACAAACATATGTAATATATAGAAATATCAAAAGATAATATTAATTTCCTATGAGTCCACTTATAGTTAGGGCTTACTAACTAATTTGGACTTTATTAATAAATATGTCCCTTTTATAATGAGCGACTATTAACAAACTATTTAGTCGGTCTTATTCAAGGAAGGTGGCATCATACATCAATAAAGTATCTAATTAGAGGGGTTAGGGTAGGACCCTAAGATGTGGATATAGGTCATTTGCCTCAACTTATAGATTGAGATCACTCATGCCTCCACAAAATGTATAACATGTAGACTACAATCACTTATAACCACATCTTATCAATCATAATCAAAGGAAACCTGTAGGTAATAAATTAGTTATAATTTAATGTGATTAAAATTTTAATATAGACGCTTACTTGAATTGGGAATTGTATTTCTTCAAGTTTTCTTGAATTGGGAATTATAATTATGAAATACAAACACCTTTAAGGATTATGATATTTATTCATTAGAAATTTTAATTATGAAACTCTTGATGATAAAAATCAACAAGTCATTCATGAAAAAAAATCACAAAGAAAGATAATGAACTATATAAAAATGAATAGTTGCCATCATTAAAGATATTTGAATTCACTCATGACCACATCATATCAATCATAATCTGAAGAAGGAACTTACTTGGTATAAATTTGTGTGCTTAAATTTTTTCATTATGAATTGTAATTATGAAATAGAGACACCTTTAGGGATCATGCTTAATGAATTGGAAATTGTAATTATGAAACATTGAGATTATTGGAATTCAATGAGATTTCTATTGTTTTGGTCAAGTGAGACATATAATTGAAATGAAAAAAAGTAAAGAAAGAAACCATCATTTATTATTTGGGTAAGATAACTTTCCACTATTTCATATTTGCATTCTTTTATTAAGAAAATAACTAGATTAATTGAACTAGGAAAGAGAAAAACATTTTATGTGTGTATTTGTAAGAGTGCCAGATTCCTGAAATAGAACAGTTTAAAAAGTTGATTTTTTTATAAATAAAAGAGGGAATTATTGTTCTAGTCCATTGATTTTAGAGACAATATAATCCATTGATTTCAACATTGATACAATATATTATATATGTGGCTCAAGTAGGCATATAAAGCATACAATTGATTGCACTTTTAACCAAATCAATATCTCATTAAATCACATTTTCCAGTAGCTAATTTGTTTCTCAATGCAGTTTATGATTAGTGCCTTTAATGTTGGTAAATAGATGTCTTGGATGTGATAGTTGAGCCTACAATATTCATAGGGTGTAATCCTTTTTAATCCTATGAATGTAAAACAAACTAGATAATCTAGGAGGAATTGTACATATGGCCACTCCTCCTAACAACCTTTCCAAAAATGATTTATCAACCCAACAAAAGAGATGAAATTTGGTGGATGGTGTATGCATATGCACTCCTCCTAGGGTTTCAAACAAAGACTAGCATACAAGGCAGAAAAACCAACAATGTGCATAAATTTCCTTACCAATTTCACAAGATGCAAGATCAAACCCTAGTTTACCAAATAAAATCCACCACAAAGCAAGAGACAAGCTTCCGAGAGATATCTCACCACTTTCCTCCACATGATCAACACTTAGCATCCAAAAATTGTATAAGAAATAGAGAAATCAATTTTTTTCCCAAAGTGATAATTCCATTAAGTATCTTTCAAGATAGAGGAGACTCTTATCTCAAATGAAATGAGTTTGATATTTATTTATACCAAACATCTAAAATAAAGTTTGTCCACTTAACAAGGGTAAAACAAAAAATAATGGAGACATTTCCCTTTATTTTTCACCTTACAAAGATAATGTGTTTTTTATTTAAGAATGCACATAGAAAACACAAACATGACTTCATGCCCTAAAGGGTGTTGTTTTGTTACTTTGGATAAGTTGTTGGGGTTGTAGGAGAAATCGCTAGGCCTCCAAAGAGATACTGTGTGTACTCAATACAAGTGTCTCCTCCACAAGGAAAGGGGTCCTCCCATCCCAAAGTGCCAAGTGTCCATAATGCAAGGGGTCCTCCCATCCCAAAGTGCCAAGTGTCCATCAATCAACATCATCACCACCAAACCCTTTCCCCCAACAAGACACAAGCCCAAAATGTGCAACGATTTAGCCTCCAAAGGAAAATTATTGGGCTAATAGGGGCTAGGTGAGATCCTCTAGGGTGCCCTCTCAAGCCTCCAAAGGCTACATCCATCATCTGAATCATTTTCCAAGGCGTACAACTTATGGGATCATGCCTCAAGCAATCCCAAGCTAGGATTGTTCTTCCATAACTGTCCACCAAACAGGGTCCTACAAAGACAATGAGTGCACCCTCCAAAGGTATCAAGTAAAACATATCATAGCAAGTAAAATCACATCTAATACATGATCCACCTAAACATGTGCATCAAAACTAACTCTTCAAATTAAACAAGTGTTCAAAGATCCTATGCAATTGACCAAGTTTAGGTATTGGAGGGGTGTCATAAAAACCCTATTGGGTGAGCCAAAACCCTCAAGTAGGGGATGATTCCAAAGGTAACTCCTTCAAGGTCATATAGTGGATATGAGGTGGATGGGGATTAGACTTCATAGGTTTATGGATTTAATGACATACAAGGGCTCGTATTGTCTGATCTATGGGTGCATTTGTAGAGGGTGTAATGCACCTTCATTTTCAATGCATGATTTTTCCAAGATCATTTATTTCCATTAATTAGTTAAGGTCCAAAAATTTGGGTGATCCTAGTGGATAACGTTAATATTGAAAAGGTAGCACCACAACACCACTTGAAGCTAGAGGTATACATAGTGCCATATGCGTACCACAAATCTTATAGCACACTTTTGTAAGTCTTTCAACAAGCAAGACATTTATTTATGTGAATTATTCTTGCAGGTCTTCAATTCAATGGAAACAACTTATCATTCTCAAGAAATGTTTGGGAGAGCATCTAGAAGGTTATGATTTTTTCTTTTAACTTTTTTCAGCTACAATCCCTCTAGACCTTCAACCCCTTCCTCCCATGAAATGAGGTACATGCCCTTCCTAGGTCAATAAGGACAAAAAACCTAGAAGAGGGTGATGTGGTAGGGGAACAACAGATGGAAAGTGGTAAGTATGGTCAGGAATGGTGCAATGACCCCTCAAGGGGCCCCCAGTCACGCTTTTTCCCAAAAATTTGGTCACTTACTAGGAAATTGATGACACTCACCAAGGTGAAACAAGGTCATAAGCATAATGTCTAAGCAATTGTTCTATAATAAAAAGAAACTTCAATACAACATATTCAAATGCCTCAAATATTAGAGTGATACTTACCATAATACCTGACTTGTACCTCATGGAGCAAGACCCAATGTCTTTTGGAAGAAAGTTGGTGTGGTGAATGCCATGGTGATGGATCCATAAGCGTGGTGGTGAAGTGGGTCTCTAATTGTGCAAGTGGAAGTCATTGATCAATTTGTCTCTCATTACTCCATGTCTGCAACATGAGGGCCTCGATACATAATCTCCTTAGTCATCCCTAAAAATTGAGGATAATAATGTCAACATCACCTCTTACCTGGAATTCACACAGAAGATGATGAAGAGGTTTGATAGAAAGGATCCATAGATACGCTTTAGGGAGCTGGCGCAACTCAAATAGGTTGGGACACCATATACATACATCACCGAGTTTTAGAGGCTAGTGGTCACAGTGACAGACATACCAGAGCAGAGGTTGGTGATGTTGTTTACAAAAGGTTTATGAATCCACTACATGATTGGGTGAATTCCTTCAAACTAGAGATGTTGCAAGATGCCACCATCCAGACACAGGACATGTAGGATGCAATCCCCAATACAAAAACTTTCTCCAAGCTTCTCATTCCTCAAAAGAAAAAAGATAAGAAGCCCTTTCAAAAAGAAGGAACGAGAAAGGAGAAGATGGATGAGGAAAATCATAATGACTTGGGGAGAAAGAAGATTTGCTTCAACTGCAAAGACCCTTGGGATCATGGGCACATGTCTATGGGTAATGGAAAGGGACATTATATAGAGGTCCTCTCAAAGAGTGAGGATGAGAACGAAGCAGAGCAGGCAAAAGATTGTGAGCATGAAAAATCATATGAGGAACAACCACAGGAGGAATCCAAGAGTGGAGCTACTATGCCACTCTATCGAATGTCCCCATATTTCACACCTTCCAGATCAGGGATGTTGTACAGGGTCAACAAGTCATCATATTGATTGATGGTGGGGAAACCCACAATTTTATTGAATCAACCTTGGTGTCTAAGAGAGGGATTCATACGATGAATTTCGAGGGATTTGATGTGGCAATAGTTGGTGGTCGTGTCATACCTTGCACATAGAAGATATTGCAACTATGTTTGACATTGGACAACTGCACAGTGATTGATGACTTCTATGTAGTAGACTTACAAGATACCAATGTCATATTGGGATTTCAGTGGCTTGTGTCCATAGGGAGGAATATGGTCGAATATAAGGATATGGAGTTGGAGTTTTAAAGTAGAGGATGGTAGGAAAGTGGTCTTGAGAGGCATGTTGAATGATGCTCCCAGGATCATCTCAGCAAAAAGGATGGAGGGAATATTCAGACATGGTGATGTCACTTATGTAGTAGAGTGCCTAGTCACTACTGAGAAGCCTTCTGGAAACAACCATCAACATCATGTGGAAATCCAAAAGATGTTGAGTAGACATAATCATGTATTTGGGAAAATACCTCCAGGGAGACCACCCGATAGGGGATTCAAGCACACTATTGAGTTGGACGAGGGAGCCAAACCAGTAATCACCACTCCCTATAGGAACCCTAAGAAATTAAATGATGAGATCAAAAATTCCATTAAGGAGATGCTGGAGATGGGGCATATTAGGTCAATTACAAGTCCATTTGCTTCTTCAGTAGTGTTGGTGAATAAGAAGGATGGTACATGTTGGAAATACTGAGAGGGGGGTGAATCAATATTTAGAGGAATTAGTATTTTTGAACTTGTACTTCAATTATATCATGTATTCAATTTATATCCAATCAGAAATGAATACTATCCAATGAACAATGAAGAATAGTATGAGAGATACACCAATACACCATGCACAATATATAATAAGTAATCATGTATTATTGTTCAAAGGAAGTAATGCCTTCCAAAGGTAGCTACAACTTCCAAATATAAAGGGAGGGATAAACCTCCAAAAGGAAGATACAATCCTCCAATATCAAGAGAGGGTTGACCTCTCCATCCTTACCCCTTACTTCCACCCAAGCATATATGAAAGATAATAAAAAATTTACATTAAATTATCACCATCAACCAACCATCACATAGAACCAGATAATGCTTCCTAAGACTTCTTCAACTTTTGCAATTATTCACTTCTTGGAATAATCTGATCCTATAGATAATATTTCTCAAGGTATTCTCTGAAATATTCCAAGTTTCACTCCTTGAATCCTCCCAGAAAAGGATTTATAGAGAAAATGGTAAACCTTATTCAATTCTGGTTTATTCAGGAGAGCAAACTTGTACAGAATTCCCCGTGCTCAATATTTAACATCAGATTATGAAATTCAGACAAATGAAACTACATCCCGTACTATTTCCAATGAAATTGGTCTTAATTCATTTGGATTCACTATGAAGATGTTATGAATGTTTTACCCAGAACACCTGTTTATGACTAGCTTCATGACTAGTCAAAAACCCTATCTTCCACAAAGTGTATCTCTAACATTATAGCGAATAACGGGCTGAAATTTTTACCACAAGTACCTAGATATGTCTTCTCAATAGCCTCCGAATGTCACCATATGAATCATTCTAGAAACAAATTTATAGCGAAAATGATAATATGACCTGTAAATAACATACCTTAAAACACATCACCAAAAGACTTCATCCTCCCTTGAAATTTGGCCTTCTTTACTTCAGATTTCCTTAGAAATTCGACTTATATCTCCTTGTTCATTAATAAACTTGTGTTTGTTAAAAAATGAAACTATAATGAGATGTATTTATACCATTTATGTCACTTCCTTTTAACATTAGGGCCGACATGTAGTTTCTACTTCAATTCACATTGTCATCTTCAAAAATTTATTTCTCCTCAATCGTGAGGATCCACATGACATGCCACATACCATCGAAAGTGGCATGACTTATACTATCCATCCATGGGTGTTGTATCTGCATGTGTGATTTTCTTCATGTCTATCTACTTTGATCAACTGTGGGGTCCAAAATCCAATGGCTAGGGTTGACATCAATGACAACAACCAATATTCCAACAGTACAATGCAGATGTGCATTGATTACATGGTGTTGAATAAGAAGAAAATTAAAAATAGGTACCCAATTTACAAAATATATGAGCTACTAGGTTAGTTGCAAGGGGTAGTATATTTTTCAAATCTTTGATCAGGGTACCACCGGATCAGAGTGAGAGATAAGGACATCCCAAAAAATGTTTTCTGATTCCATTATGGGCACTACGAGTTCTTGGTCATGCCATTTGGGCTGACTAATGCACCGACTACTTTTCAGTCATGCAGGAATCACATCTTCAAAAATAAGTTGAGGAAATTTCTCTTGGTATTCTTTGATGACCGCCTAATTTATAGCGAGACATGGGAGGATCACATGAGGCACTTGGACGAAAATTTCAGCCAAGTATCTTTTCCAAGATGGGAGACTCTTATCTCAAATGAAAAGAGTTTGATCTTTATTTATACCAAACATCCAAAATAAAGTTTTTCCACTTAACAAGGGTAAACCACAAAATAAGGTAGACATTTCCCTTTATTTTTTCCCTTTACAAGATAATATTATTTTAGCTTTAAGAATGCACATAAGAAAACCTAGAAACATGACTTCACACCCTAAAGGGTGTCATTTTGTTACTTTGGATAAGTTGTTGGGGTTTTAGGAGAAAGTGCAAGGCCTCCAAAGGCCATGTGTACTCAAGCCAAGTGTCTCCTCCACAAGGAAAGGGATCCTCCCATCCCAAAGTGCCAAGTGTCCATCAATCAACATCATCACCACCAAACCCTTTCCCCCAACAAGACACAAGCCTAAAAAGTGCAACGATTTATCCTCCAAAGGAAAATTATTGGGCTAATAGGGGCTAGGTGAGATCCTCTAGGGTTACCTCTCAAGCCTCCAAAGGCTACATCCATCATCTGAAGAATTTTCCAAGGTGTACAACTTGTGGGATCATGCCCCAAGGAATCCCAAGCTAGTCTTGTTCTTCCATAATTGTCCACCAAACAAGGTCCTGCAAAGACAATGAGTGCACCCTCCAAAGGTATCAATTCAAACATATCATAGAAAATAAAATCACATCTAATACATGAACCACCTAAACATGTGCATCATAACTAACTCTTCAAATTAAACAAGTGCTCAAAGACCCTATGCAATTGACCAAGTTTAGGTATTAGAGGGGTGTCATAAAAACCCTATTGGGTGAGTCAAAACCCTCAAGTAGGGGATGATTCCAAAGGTAACCCATTCAAGGTAATATAGTGGATATGAGGTGTATTGGGATTAGACTTCATAGGTTTATGGATTTAATGACATACAAGGGCTTGTATTTTCTGATCTATGGGTGTCTTTGTAGAGGGTGTGTTGCACCTTCATTTTCAATGCATCATTTTTCCAAGCTCATTTATTTCCATTAATTAGTTAAGGTCCAAACATTTGGGTGCTCCTAGTGGATAATGTTAATCTTGAAAAGGAAGCACCACAATGCCATTTGAATCTAGAGGTACACATAGTGCCATATGGGTACCACATATCTTATAACACACTTTTGTAAGTCTTTCAACAAGAAAGACATTTATTTATGTGAATTATTCTTGCATGTCTTCAATTCAACTGAAACAACCCATCATTCTCAAGACATGTTTGGGAGAGCATCTAGAAGGTTATCATTTTTTCTTTTAACTTTTTCCCGCTACAATCCCTCTGGACCTTCAACCCCTTCCTCCCATGAAATGAGGTACATTCCCTTCCTGGGTCAATAAGGACAGAAAACCTAGAAGAGGGTGATGTGGTAGGGGAACAACAGATGGAAAGTGGTAAGTATGGTCAGGAATGGTACAATGACCCCTCAAGAGACCCCCAGTCACATTCTTTCCCAAAAAATTGTCCACTTACTAGGAAATTGATGACACTCACCAAGGTGAAACAAGGTCAGAAGCATAATGTCTAAGCAATTGTTCTATAATGAAAAGCAACTTCAATACAACATATTCAAATGCCTCAAATATTAGA
>SNQJ01S0071161.1:21877-33683 GCA_010110895.2 Picea sitchensis
ATAATATTTCAAAAAAAACTTAACAATCATTATTAAATTACAAGCCCTATTTCATAATATCAAAATATTTAACAAGATTAATATGTCCTTTCATACTCATAAAACTTCATGATATTTCAATAAAACTTTAACAAACGTTATTAAATTACAAACTTCATAATATCACAATACTTAATAAGATTATTATTACTACTAATAATAATCTATTTTTAGGGTTACCACCAAGCAAGGACTAAGACCAATTAGAGTATGAGACCCACTATAACAATAACAATATCATGATGAATAAAAAACTACTGTTTTTTTTTCTTTAACATGATATATGCATTGCAGGGGTTTAAGTAAGAGTTTGTTTACCAACACAGAGAAACCCAAATAAAAATGACCCAAATCATCATAATCATAAGCCTCCAGTATCACTTCTAGTCATTCTCCTCAGTTTCAAAGGCACCGGCAGGGAAGGATTTCCTAATCCCAACAGCGCCCTTGAAGTAAATCTTTCCACTAGATGGATCATCAATGGACATCACAAAGATGATAATCCAGAGGAGCAGTCCCTTTCTCTTCACTTGAATCACCTTCTTCATCTTGTGTTGCTTGACATAGGCATTGATCTATGCACCATATTGGACCATTTTCCCAATCTTCTTGAACTAGTGCTTAATCATCTTCTTCTGCTTCAGCCACACAAAGCGTGTTTCCCTCACATACCCATATTAAGGGGAAGTAGGCTTTTCGGAATACCTACCTCCATGAGAAATTCCATGGATTTATGCTTGCGAATTTCGCTTCCATGGTAGATCTCTGCCCCGACTCTCCGATCATTGGCAAGTTAAAAATACATTTTTGTTCTATAACAAATATGTTATGCTCTTAACCTATTGAGAAAATGAATGGGATCGTACGACTTAAATAGTTGAAAATGGGGTACAAATATGCTATGCTCTTAACCTATTGAGAAAATGCATGGGCTCGTAAGACTTAAATAGTTGAAAATTGGGTCAATTAAAGGCATAATGAAAACACAAATGGGAGTTAGATCAGTAAGAGGCTGGAAACATCCCAGTAATGAAAACACAAATTGAAATTAGGTCAATTAGAGGCCTGGAAACATCCAATAATGAAAACAAAAATCGAAATTAGGTCAATTAGAGACCTGAAAACATCTCGGTAATGAAATCACAAATTGGAATTATATCCATTAGAAGCCTAGAAACATTGTTGTAATGAAAACACAAATTGCACAAATTGATATTAGATCTATTAGAGCCTTGGAAACATCTCCAATAATGAGAACCGATTAAATGGGATATTGTCTATGAGTGCAAGAAATAGAGAATGGTTGAGGCGGATCTTATATTTCCTCTTTATTTTTTTAAGTATATTAAACAAGTTACAGATAAAATCAAGGTTTAAAAATGCAGGTCAACTCACTCATCACTGTAATTCAAATTTAAAGAAAATCATACCACCTACCAGTTGGTGATTAGCATTTCACTCCTGCCAGATACCTATGAGTCTTAAAATATTAAACAGTGTCCTTAAACGAACTCTTATTATCCATCCAAAAACAATTTTTGGTCTATTTTTGACGAAACACTCCAAGACCTATTTTTGACCAAATTATATTAGAGAAATGAAAATTTTTATAATCATAATTTTTGACCAAATTATATTAGATGAAAGTGAAATTTTATAATCATATATATATTTTAATTCCATCAGTATTTATAAATTTGAAATCATAAATCCAGACATTTTGGCCTTCTAAATACATATACATATCCCTTTGTATATCCTATGACATAGACTCTATTTGGTGGTGGTTGTCTCATATAAGAAGGCAAAGTCTCCCAAATTTTGATTGTAACATCTATGTTTCCCCCAACTTGCAATTAATCATAAAATAGAATTATCATGCTAAGACATGTGGATGGATAAATGTATATGTATTATTGTTAAATTTCCCATAACTACTTGTTGGGGGTGAAGCCTTGAAGTACGAGCCATGATATCTCTAGAGGAAATAAATCTGTTAATGACGAGAGGACTGGTGGTTGAATAATCAACCACCGTCATGAATGGAAGCATGGGCTGTTAGCCTAAAGTACCACAGAAACCTGCAGAACCGAGCTTCCTTCTGACAGAAGGAAGGTAAGATACATACACGTAGATAGCAGGAGAAGATACGGGGAGACGAGGGCGCAAACCCAGAAGAGGTGCATACTTGAAGAATTAGAACACAAGCTTGATGTTGGGGAAGCATCTGATAAACCTCACAGGGTTGTTGCAATAGAGAGAGTTTCTCTGAGAGATGGCAGAAATTCCCTAGTGATATCATGTCTTGGCACGGGGGTGGCCAGAGTGCTAAGAATGAATTCCTCTGAGCCTATGGTTGGGTGGAAAGGTGCACACCCATAGTTAGTTACTTGGATGCAACCTGTAATAGATAAGTATTCTCATACCCTGTGAAATTAAGCTATGATTATGTAATGAAATGGGATATAATGTGAATGTTTTCAGGGATGTGCATGATTTCTTAATGGTTATACTTTATCCCTTTTATGTTTTCTTGATTTTGTAAATATGCAAGTAAGAAATTATGTGGTTTGGGCATGACTTGCTCTTATAAATGCTTGAGTTTTGTGGTGTCTTAAGCTAGAGTCACGAACCGTGAGTTCGTCGACCTTAGGTATAGTTTCATGAACACATGTTGACCCCCTAGTCGTTCTGAGTCTCTGGGAGGACGGAGTTTGATAAGCTCAGAGAGGTAGTGCAGATATGCACAGGCTCTCTACGAGGCAAGTAGAGACTGAGAACCACTTAAGTTCTAGACTTTATGAAGGAGCGCAAGAGGTGTGAAGAAGACCCTTCTATGTGTTGAGTCTAGGATAAAGAGTGCAGTGCTCTTAAATCCTTCATAACTGACGAAGCTCAAGAAGGATAACGAGATTTAGGGGTTGAAAGGGAATACCCTTTCATTGGCACGACTAAACTTGCAAAACTAGAAGTTGCGATGTGATCTGGATCATTGAATCGAGGAAGGTCGTGGACCGTCAATCTGACGCAAGCATATTAACGCAAGGAGTATGTGGGAATTTGAAATTCCCTGAGGACCAAGCTCAGAAAAGACAAGTGATTTTCAGAAGCGTAGATGAGGTTCAAGAGGCGAACTTGTTTCCAGTTCATAAGCTCAGGAAGGAAAGCAGAAATTGAGACCCATACATCAAGGCTCGTAGGAAGTAAATCGAAGGTCGAGACCTTTGAAACATATGATATCTTCAAGTCGGGAAGAAGGCGAAAGCTCAGGATGGATAGAGGTTTGGAAGAACTCAAAGGAGGAGCGAGGGTTGAAGTCACCTCATGGAAATTGAAAGTTCAGAAGGGGCAACACCAAGTTATTTGGCAAAGATTCATTGAAAGCCTGGACGGACGGTAGAAATCCCCGGAGGGAGAAGCATCGATAGTCGTGTGCCATTGGATCAAGTAAAATCACGAGAAAGGATCTAGGTCATCATATCAAAGACATATGGGAGGAGCGTGCAGAAGAGAGGAGAACATATCTAAGCCGTTAGATCTGATTGCGTGGACCAACAACCGTTAGATTCCAAGGAAAGTGCATGAGACAAGTTTTGAAGTCATTGGAACCATCCATCGTCAGAGTTGATAGGTGGCAGCAGATCCAGGAGTTTGAGAACTCGGACTTCGGAAGATTTGCAAGGGGAAGAGTGGAGTTGATCCTAGTCGTCGGTGCTAGGAAGGACACGAGTGGAGTTGATCTTAGCTGTCAGTGCTGGGAAGGACACGTGGCAAGAGATCAACATTTCACTGACTCGCGACTCGAGGAATTCAAAGGCAGAGTTGTGAGGACTTGCAAGTTGATCTGAACAATTGGATCAAGGAAAGTCGTGAACCGTCGATATGAAGCGAGTGTAGAATCGGGAATCGGAAGAAGGGAGGTGAGTCGTCTTCCAACTTCCCGAGACATGAAGTCCCGATACGCGAAGGAAAGAACAAAACCATTGGATCATGGGGATTGTCGACTGACGATCTGACGCGAGCGCAAGTTCGAAAGTCAGGAGAGTCAAGGTGGGCTCACACGCAAATACCTGACACGCGAAGTCACAAATCTCTCGTGAGATTGGCCTCGGCTCATAGTCGGAGGTCACGTTGGTGAAGGCTAACATAGGAGCTAGCATGCGCTAGGCTCTAGTTCGAGAGTTTGGGAGTCGGAGAGTTGGGATTGGCTCACGCGCGATTACCCGACATGCGAAGTCACGAAGCACTCAGAAGCTTGGCCCGAGGTCATAGTGAGGGGTCACATTGATGAAGGTTAACGGAGGAGCTAGCACATGTTAGGCTCTAGCTCAAATTTCAGGAGTTCGAGAGCCGAGAGAGTCAGGGTTGGCTCACATGAAAATACCCGACATGAGAAATCACGAAGTACCCTTTGGTTAGGCTTGTGGTCATAGCCTGAGGTCATATGAAGGAAGGGGCTAGCATGGAGAGCTAGTACCTGTTTCCCAAAACCTTCAAAGGAGCCAGGAAAGAGCCCACGGGTTTGGAAGAACCTGTAATTGAAGAAGAGGGAACCTAGAGAGAGTTAAGGAAAAGTGAATTTTTTTTATGCCCCATCGTGGGTGTGTTACATTGATAGTTTCAAAAATAGTTATTGTTCTATGTATTTTCACTCCCACCAGTTGATATTTACTTCTGGTTCTATAATGCCACCCACGCATTCTGTTGACTCTTTGGGATACCCTCAATCTCAAAAATATTCAGTGGGCTCTTCGTCCTCTTCCCTGTCTTTGTCTCCACCCGCCACCAAATTCAATGACGACAATGAATCACATACAACATGTTAGCGCTCTGTAAATTTCTTAGAGGTTGTTAGGAAGAAGAAATCCACGAGAGGTAACTTTATCCAACCTCTTTTGAAGTTGGGATCTATCCCTTCCAACTTCAGAGAGGGATCTCTTTATATGATTAAAATATGTTTCAAACTTTTTAAATATTAGGCTAGATAAATAAATAAGTCGGTTTTTTTGTCGTAGTGTTTGTCGAGTTGGTTGAGATAGTTTATACATCCATTGGGCTATGGGGTCCGTGTCATAAAGGTGAAATCCGAACCAGAAAAACAAAGGAACCTTTCACAGGGCGAGATAATGTAATCACTGGATTCTTTAGTAGCATAAAATGAGCAATGGAAAGAATGATGGAAAGACTTACTGTATCAGAAAGAAATCCTCCGAGAGAAAACCCACCAGTTCCTCAAGTTTGGAATCCTAATTTCAAGAGAAACCCTCCTCAAATCAGACAGAGAGATTCTAGGGATCAAAGAGAGCAGAGAGGTCCGGATCAACAGATCAGACCCCCCCTACAAGAGAATTATGCTGATGAAGGAGAGGAAGTGATTGAGGAACTAGAGAATACTCACATAAATCTCATGGGCATTCACGATAACGAAGTTATTTTCCTTACCCAAGAAGAGCAAGAACTTTTTATTCTCAATCAAACAAAAGTAAGTGAAGAAGATGAAGATGTCGAACAATAGGCATTCGAAAATTCCATTTTGGAGGTACACCGGCGGTGCAATCTGCGAAGTAAAAAGACTGAAGGAAGTTCCCCAAAAAATATGATTGAAACGAAGAAAGAGATCGAAACCAAAAAAGCCTCTGAGCCATCTGCTGAGAAGATTCATGAGAAGAGTAATGCCGAAGTTACAGCAAAAAGAAACCTTGCTATTATGAAAAGATCGTCGTAGCCTGAAGATTCATCAATTAACCAACCAAGTACTTCTAGCCAGAAGAATGTGGTAGACAAACCAAAATTGATGAGCCAAAGAAGAGCCCCTACACCTTTCAGCCTCGAAGGGAAATTGGCCAAAGTAAATATTCCCATTCCACTTTTTGAGTTGATGAACAAAGACGCTTATCGTTCACAAGTGATTAAAGCGTTGACCATTGAAACTAATATAGGTACGAAAGCCTTAACCGTTGGATCAAAAAATCATTCAGACACCGTGAACCTTACAGATGATCAACCTGAACTTCTGTTCGGACCTGAAGTAGATGGCCAAGCCGATAATGGCGTTGCCGCTCCTTTTTACATCAGTCTGAATATACATTACCTGATCTTGCATAATGCTATGCTAGACTTGGGTGCTTCCCATAATCAGATGCCTAAAGCAGTGATGGAAAAACTGGGACTGGAGGTCACCAGACCTTACAAGGATTCACACTCATTTGACTCCAATAAAGTTAGATGTATTGGTTTGATCAAGGACCTGTGTATCACCCTGGTTCAGATTCCTGCAAAGAGCATGGTCATGGATGTAGTAGTTGCAGACATTCCCCCGAAGTATGGAATGTTTCTATCCCGGTCTTGGGGGGATAAGTTGAGAGGTACCCTGCAACTGGACATGTCGTATGCCACTATCCCAGTTTTCGGGCAACAAAGAAGGCTATACAGAGAAACATTGATGAAATACATGGTCAGTAGCCAAGAAAAACCGCACAACTATCCTCTTTACTCCACGCATTCTGACTTGGATTGTTTTATCCTATATAATGATGGTGACACAGAGGAACAAACCACTCAACCGGAAGAAGATACATCTGGTCCAGATGAAGGCCAAGAAATCATTGAGGTAGAAAGAAATAAAAACGTGATAACTGAAGAATTACCGGCAGATTTTTGGAGCATGGATTTTGATGGAGCAGTAAGCAAAGGAGTCAGAGCGAGAGTTTGGCTGCACAATCACAGAACCAGGTATTCAGAAAACCATTCTTACAATTTAAATTTCCAATGCACTAACAATATCGCCGAGTATGAAGCCTTGATGCTCGGTCTGAAGCTTTTGAAAAGAGTTCGTGCCAAACAGATTATGGTAAGAGGTGATTCTAAGTTAATAATCAAGCAAATTAAAGGTGAGTATGCTGCGAAACATCCTCATCTTAGAGCTTATAGGAATGTTGTTCTTGATGCCCTGAGATGTTTCACTGAAGTTGATTTGCAGGTAATGCCTAGGGGACAAAACATTTTGGTAGACGGATTGAGTACGTCAGTAGCCACATGTAAGATTCATTTTCGCTTGACTCGCCCATACACGGTAGAGGTGAAGTGCAGACCAACCGTTCCCGACAATATCAGGTACTGACAAGTGTTTGGTAATTATGATCAAATCGAAGACTTTCTGTAGTGTAAAAATGATTTTGAATGTACAAATATAGATTTAGAGAACGAAGATGAAAATGTAAAAAGATCTAATTCTGAAAATGATAGTGTAAATAGCGTAGATTCGGGAGAATTAGGCGATGATGAGATGGAGACCGATATTTTGCATTTGAAAAGTAATGTTTTACCTAGGGGTCTAGTTCCTTTAGAGCACTTGTTTGATTTTAATGACGTAGCTAAAAAACCAAAAATCGAAGCCAGTGGACAAGAAGTAGAAGATTGTAATATAGGGATGGAAGAGGAACCCAGGATGGTCAAATTGTCCAAATCATTACCCCCTGAGCAAAAACTCAAATACATTGAGCTATTCAAGGAATATTCAGATGTGTTTGCCTGGGGCTATGAGGATTTGAAAGCTTATGATACCGGCATCATACAACATAGGATTCCAATAAAAGCAGACCAACCGTTCCTGACAATATCAGGTACTGGCAAGTGTTTGGTAATTATGATCAAATCGAAGACTTTCTGTAGTGTAAAAATGATTTTGAATGTACAAATATAGATTTAGAGAACGAAGATGAGAATGTAAAAAGATCTGATTCTGAAAATGATAGTGTAAATAGCGTAGATTCAGGAGAATTAGGCAATGATGAGATGGAGACCGATATTTTGCATTTGAAAAGTAATGTTTTACCTAGGGGTCTAGTTCCTTTAGAGGACTTGTTTTATTTTAACGACGTAGCCAAAAAAACAAAAATCGAAGCTAGTGGACAAGAAGTAGAAGATTGTAATATAGGGATGGAAGTGGAACCCAGGATGGTCAAATTGTCCAAATCATTACCCCCTGAGCAAAAACTCAAATACATTGAGCTATTCAAGGAATATTCAGATGTGTTTGCCTGGGGCTATGAGGATTTGAAATCTTATGATACCAGCATCATACAACATAGGATTCCAATAAAAGAAGACCAAAAACCATTCAGACAGAAACTTAGGAGAACCAATCCCCCTGATAGAAAAGGAAATCAAAAAAATGTACGATGCCAAAATCATAGTCCCGTTACGATTTTCGAAATGGGTCTCCAATTTGGTCCCAACACGTAAGAAATCTGGGGAAATCAAGATTTGCATTGATTTCCGAAATCTGAATAAGGTCTCCCTAAAGGACAATTACCCCTTGCCAAAAATGGACCACATACTACAAAGGGTAGTCGGATCCAGTCGAATCTCTTTGTTGGATGGGTTCTCAGGTTATAATTAGGTCCTCGTTCACCCACATGACCAAGACAAAACCGCTTTCACTACACCATGGGGCACTTTCATGTATGTGAAAATGCCTTTCGGTTTGATGAATGCTGGAGCTACTTTCCAGAGAGCAATGGACATCGCCTTTATGGAAGAGTTAGGAAAATTTATCGTCATCTATCTGGACGATGTAACTGTGTTTTCCCAATCTGATGATGAGCACCTGAGACATCTCAGACAAGTCTTTGAGAAATGCAGGAGGTTTGGGATTTCTTTAAATCCTAATAAGAGCCTTTTCGGACCAGAGGAAGGCAAACTGCTAGGGCACATAATCTCCAAGGAAGGAATCAAAATAGACTCCAGCAAAATCGAGGCCATACAAAAATTAGAACACCCAAGAAACATCAAAGAATTACAGTCTTTTATCGGAAAAATAAACTTTCTACGGAGATTCATACCCAATCTGCCTGAGCTCCTCAGAAACATTACAAATATGTTAAAAAAGGATGTAAAAATAAAACGGGACACCAAGTCCAGGAAATCTTTCGAACAAGTCAAACGAGCACTCACACAGGCCCCCGTCTTGATTAGTCCTGATTTTACCAAGGATTTCTATCTTTTTTCTTTCACTTCCGAACATACCATCGCAACGGTATTACTACAAAAGAACAACGAAGGGTATGAACAACCCATAGCCTTCTTCAGTAAAGAATTAAGAGATGTTGCTTTGAATTACAAGATAATGGAGAAACAAGCTTTTGCCTTGGTAAAAGCCATAAAAGATTTTAGAGTCTACATTCTCCATTCCCACACCATTGCACATGTTCTGAATGTAGTAGTAAAAGACATTTTGACCCAGGACAATCCGGATGGAAGAAGAGGAAAATGGGTTGTTGTCATTTTAGAATATGACATAGAGATTAAGCCTACGAAACTAATTAAAGGTCAAGGTCTAGCAAAATTAATGGCTGAATCAAATTTCCATGCTCTTGACATTAATTTCTCAGCTGCAACAGATGAACAGGGTGAGACAACAACTCCAAGTGTGAGAGAGGTATTTCTCAAATCTCTATGGTATGCAGACTTAATATTTGTTTTGCATAATTTACAAGCTCCCCCTAGTTTGACTAAGACTAAAGCTAGGTTTTTGAAATTGAAAGCATTAAAAATTTGCATTCTAGAAGGCAATTTGTATTGGAAAGATCTTGGAGGTTTTCTGTTGAATTGTTTATTAAAAGATGAAGCTGACAAAGTGTTACAAGAATTTCATGCAGGAGAATGTGGTGGCCATCTGAACTGGAAGGTCACAGCCAACAAAATCCTCAGAGCTGGATTCCATTGGCCCACCCTATTCGTTGATGTACATCATAAAGTGACTTCATGTCATCAATGTCAATTGTTTGAAGGAAAAAGGAAACTCCTTCCTCTCCCCCTGAAGCCGATCTCAGTTGAAGCCCCTTTCCGGCAATGGGGATTGGACTTCATTGGAGAAATACAGCCTCCTTATTTAGGCCAACACAGGTGGATTCTTACTGACACAGATTATTTTACAAAATGGATCGAAGCAATACCAAGCAGGCAAGCCACTAATTCTGTTATTATTAAATTCCTTGAAAATAATATCTTGTCTCACTTTGGATGTCCTAGAAAGATTATAACTGATAATGCAACTGCTTTCCGATCGAAGAAACTCATAGATTTATGCAACCAGTATCACATTGGTTTGGGACATTCCACATCTTACTACCCTCAGGGGAATGGGCTGGTGGAATCCTAAAATAAAACCCTGGTAAACATCATCAAGAATACGTTGCAGGAAAACAAGAAGTCGTGGCATAACAAGTTGGTGTTCGCATTATGGGATGACAGACTGACCACCAAAAGGTCAATTGGTATGTCACCATATCAGCTGGTCTATGGCACAGAGGCAGTTTTTCCCACTTCCTTAGGAGTCCCTGTCATGAAATTGCTTCAAGACATACAAGCCGAGCCAAATGACTCACAAAGAAGGATCAATCAAATGATCCATTTGCAGCAGTCTAGGGAAGAAGTATTCAACAAGACTTAGGTAGTCCAAGAAAGCATCAAGAAGATTTTTGACAAAAGAACCAAGGAAGATAATTTTGAGCTAGGAGATTTGGTGCTGAGATGGGACGCCAGAAATGAAGACAAGGGAAAGCGTGGCAAATTCGATAGTCTGTGGAAGGGACCATACATGATTCAAGCATTCAGAGGAAACAACACTTTCTTGCTAAACAACGCTGATGGGACAGATCTGCCAGGAGGACTTGTAAATGGAAAAATGCTAAAGCATTATTTATTGCCTCAGTAGAGACTTGAGGTTTCACTCTCCATTGTACATACCATCTTTATTTTTCGCCTGCATTTTTTGAGTGAATAACTTTAGTCAGTTGGTTGAAGCCCGAAGAGAAGGCCCTAAGCCGCTGACCACTGTGCTTCCATTTTTTGAGAATAAAACCAATCAATCAACAAAGGCGACTAGGTAGAAATTTTCAGAACGTCAGGAACCAGGATTCTTGGCACTTCATAGGGAAAGTACCATCCCGTGGTGGAGCCGTTGTTATCACCCTATAAGTTATAGGATCAACTGGTGACTGGAATATTATCTATCTCTATTGTTTTTGTTGACAAATGATTTTTCATTCTGCAAATAATTTGAAAAAAGAAAGAAAAAGAAAAAAGAAAGAAAAGAAAAAAGAAAGAAAAAGAAAAAGAAAAAGAGGGCATAAAAGAATTTCAATAAAGCCCCATGCAATAATAGTAACTTGGTCCATACCTTTCAAGCATGGCCAAGTTCTTTTTAAATTGATGTTGATAGGGTTAGTGAATGAGTTTGGATAAACCGTTTAATCTTAGCCAAAGTATCTAGGTTAGATTAGTGAATAAATCTAGCCAGACTGTCTAATCTTGGTCATATAGCCCCATGGTAGAGTAAGTTCTTAGCCCAACAATCTAATCTGGGTTAATTTTCATAGGAAGCTAGGTTAGAATATAGGTTAGTTTCTTTATTTCAATAAAATCAGCTGGATGATAAATGTTGCACCATGTTTCAGATGCTTAAAAATGGTGTTGGTCTAGCCCCATGGTGGTGTATACATGAAAAGCCTTGGAAAAACCCGTGAAATGCACTTATCGTAAGTTCTCTGGTGCATGTATTCTTCGCGCCCTCACTTATGTTCTACTCATACATCAATGGCTAAGATAGTCACACCCAGATCTATGGTGGTCAAACTTTTCCGGACCCCCCCGACCGTTCTATCTTTAACGAAGGGGGAGGGGGGTTCGGAATCGTGGATAATACCCGCACACATCTGGATGGCCCATGTTTAAGCGCACAGATCTACGGTCTATATTGGATTCC
>SNQJ01S0071161.1:33729-48379 GCA_010110895.2 Picea sitchensis
CCCCCCCGACTGATCTACCTTTAAATGAAGGGGGGCTCCGGAATGGAATCTTTCCTTTGGCGGGCCCCTATCTATACGTGGCATCAATCTACCGGTCCTGAATCCCACCACCTCCTACTAACTGACATACATTCGTCACCTCTTGATGTCACCATCCACCTTTCTAAAAAGAGTCACATCCCTTAATTTATGTCAGTCCTTCCCCCCCCATTCACTCGTGGCAAGCCCCCTCACCGTAATTTTTACCCCAATTGGTAACTGCCACTTCACCCATCCATATTCCTCAGTCATTGTCACCTGCCATCTCACACTCTAAGTGATCCGTTGGCCATTTATTACTGGATAACCTATCCGTTAACTAGCTGACCTGTCCCCCGCGCCCAACAGACACCCATTTACTCAAAACTTCCCTCACTCTTCTTTCTTTCACCATTTACCCACTCATCACACCAGAGATTTTGTTACACCGTTTTTCTCCGTTCAGTCAGTCGCCCCCACCTACAATCATCCTCTCTAATGTTGTTTCTTGCAGGTACTATTGCAGTAATGGCGCCAAAGTCAAAACAAGCAGAAGGAGAGGAGAATTCGTTTCTCCTGCCTCCTGTCGACCTTGACAGGATTCCACTGGCAGACAAAGATCGCTTAATCACAGATACAAAGTGCAATTTTGATTTCGCAGACCTTCAGTCGTGGCTCAAAGAATTTTTCCTGGATCAGAGTGATGAAATTGGACTCTGGGAGTCCAACCTACCCCTATATCTCTTTCCTCAGATTCACCCTTTTCCAGAATTTTCCCTCAAGTGCCAAGCCCACTACATTCTCGAGCAAAGAGTCGTTGTTTCCTCGTCTGGAGAAGTTCTTTTCCTCATCACGCCTGAAACCATCGACCAAATGATGCAAATACACCGAGCGGACTCCGCATCACCTTTTAACCTTGAAATTCTCACAGAATTATACCAGAAGATGAATTTCCCCCAAAGAGCTCAAATATTTGAGCTTTTCCTCCCACCATCTGCTCAATTTCCCTCCACAAATCCCCCTTATCCTTCTTCCATGTTTTTGACCAAAGGAAACCAGATCATCTCATCCCTATGCGCCTTGTTGGGATAATATTCAGATCAGTGGGTAGATGAACCCATTTTGGGATTTTTATCCATTTTCTCCACCGATGAGAATCCCACTACCTAGTTCGACTTCAGCATGTTCCTGGCGAACAATATTCATGAACAGTTTGTCAATTTTTCCACAGAATGCATGTTACATTATTCTTCCATATTGGCGTACTTGTTTGTTTTCTTCCAAGCGGACAAATTTTCTTTTTCTATGCAGAAGATGGATGGAGATGGTAGACCCTAGGCAATGACCGCATGTACCTCCTTGCTCAAGAATAACTCCACAGAGTTCAGTTTCAAGCAGTTCATCGAACAATTCTATCACCTAGTGGTAAGTATGCTTAGCGGCAGGCCCGAGCCTAAGATTAATGATGAAGTTCAAAGGATCCTGCATCTTTCGGATCACACCAAGACTGGTGATTGGTATTTATACCAAGATCACACTAAGATCAGAGTATATGGGTGCGAGTTGGCCCCGTATAAGCTTCCTAAATACCTGCCTGTCAGAATTTTTTCTCTGGAGTACATAAGGCAGATGATAAAATCTGATGATATCCATTTTGTGTCTCTAAAGAAAAAACAACAACTCAGAATTAAATGGCATATTGGCTCTTTCATCTCCAACAATCGTGGCGCCGGAGAGGAAGCAGACAAGTTGTTGAAGGAAATGAAGTTCATCACTAGTTTCCCATTGCATTACGATCCATGTGGGATTATCTCCCAGATGAGGGTGAAAAACAAGAACATCCCATATATCCATGAATCTAGGCTTGAAGTCGAGAAATTTGCAAACCAAGCAGTATGGGAACCTAACACTTTGGTCGAAGTAGAACAACAGGATCCCTCGCCCATTGTATCGCAAACAACCAAACCGCAGGTTTCGAAAGAGAAAAGGCCTAGGCAAGATTTATCTCCGCCTGTCACTAAAGTGTCGTCAAAAGAATTCCAATTGCATACCAAGAGGTCTAAAACCATTTCAGCTCTTGACCCCACTGGGGAAAAGGAAGTCCCGTCCACTACAGTGACCAAGGTTGATAGTCCACCCCTCAGTGCAAGCCTCCAACATATCATAACCTCAGCGTTGCCGAAGAAATCTACAGATACTCCATCAACCACCCAGCCAGGCAAGGTAGGACCGAAGCTGAGCATCTTTGAAAAATATGATCTGATCAAGAAAAGGAATCAGACCCTGACCAACAGCACTTGCACCCAGTACTGGAAGAAGATGTCGACTGCACAACATAGGCTGCTATCAACATTTGACACTGAGAAGGGCAGAATGCATATGGCATTCCTCCAAGCACAGGTGCCAGATCCAAAAGCAATCATTGATTACAAAAGGGCCACCTTTGAATTCCAGACTAAGGATGTGCATCTGGTCGATCAGATGGATTTGCACAAGCAAACATGGGAAATGGTCTTCTATACGGTGGCACATGCTTCCACTACTGCGTCCAAATTGCAAGTGTCTCTGAACAACGTCCAAACAGAGTTGAAGTTGGAGAAGATATTGTCCTTTGCCAAGGACAACGGGATCAAGACTTTGGAGGAATTGGTCCTTAAGATCGGGTACGATCCCTCGAACGTGAAGGCAACTGAGGAGATGATTAAAAAGAAAAATGAAGACATGGCCTCCTTAAGGAAACAATTGAAACTCCCGCCCATAGAGGATTCACAGGCGAAGGAAATAGCAGAGACGGAGGGAGAAAAAGATGAGATGCTCAAACTAATCATGGAGTAGAATGCACAACTAAAGGAAATGGAAGCTGAGATGGAGAAGCTGGTAAAAGAGAAAGAACAGTTGATGCCAATGGAAGTCATTCCATTGAGTGCAGTTCCACTTTCAGGAGTGAGCACAACATCAGTAGCAGAAGTCCCATCGACAAATCCATTGACATCTCTAGAAAAGACAACCAAATTGGCTAAGTCTATAGAAAAGATGAACCTGCAGGAAACATAGATTAGCAGGCTCAAGAAGGAGATTGATAACCTTCAGGAACTCAAATCTTCCTATCAGATCAGCCTCTCCAAGGAAAAGCAGGTGTCAAACCAGCTCAAACAAGAGTTACAACAGCTCTGGAAGCAAACAGTGGCAGGTAAAACTCTGGCCGAAGTTAAAGAAAGTGTTTGGACAGACATGACCAAATCCATGAATGAGATATGGCCAATGATACAGATCATGTTTAAACAAAATGAGTTGGTGCAGAGAAGCAAACAAGCCATTGAGAAGATCAGATCGGAATTGGGAGAGATGCCCACACAGGCTAATGAAATCATCAAGTTCCTAAATTCTAAGACCGGGGAGGAGTTGGAAGAGCTGAAAATTGAAGATAGAACAGAGACCATCCTTGAGGTCAAAAGAGTTTTGACCAAGAGAGGATTAATGCTTTAGCTGGAAGAAAAGGTTCAGGCCATGGACCTAGGAGTACAAAGGTTTTTTAGTAAAATTGAGGCTTTGCAGAAGAAAGGTCTTCCTAGTCTGAAGGTAATTAATGACAAATTGATGACACTCCCAGACTACAAAAAGAGACTGGCCGATGTGGCTAAGGACAATTCAAAGTTTTCAGGAATTCAAGGCAGCATCACTGGCAAGGCATTTCTAGATGCACTTCGGTGGGACATCAGTATTCAGCATGATATTCGATACATCTTCGTCACCAAACCTACCTTCGCCAAGTAGACAGAAATGGACGAAGTTTATCGAAGGCTACTCAAAGTCAATGTGCCCAGTCATCTTTGATGGGAAGAAGTCTGTGATCTGATCGAGTAACTGATGAGATGTCCCAACCCAGTCATTTCTCCAGTCAGATGAGGTCGTGCAGAGGCCTCACCAACGGCTCACCCAGAAAATAGCATGCAGTTGTAACACATCATTAAGCAGTTCCTAGATTTCTAAAATTTGTTAAGTTAGTTAGGCTAAAAATAGATTTAGCACGTCCTGGTCATTGATGACAGGATTGTTTTGTAATTTTGAGTTATAAATACTTCATCTTTCGAAGTATTGAGGGTTGTTGATCTTCACGCCCTGCAAGCTATCAGACTGTAATATTTTTGAAGAGATCTTCCATTAATACAAAGAGGCATTTTACAGGATTCTTGTGTGTATTCACTGCTGATGTTTTTCTCTCTAAGTTAAATGTTATTCTCACTTTGTTGTCACACTGTTTTCTAAATCTAATCTTTGGAAGTAACGAACGTTGTAGGATTTATCTCGTATACCCTGTTTCTGGCTTAAAAGATTTAAGTGTTTTATCTTCTCATTTTGCAATAAAGAAATTCTTAATTGCTTCTTTGTTGTAATTGTCTTTCTCATATTTTCTGCTATTCCTCATTTTATGCTACTAAAGATTCCAGTGATTACATTATCTCTCCCTGTGAAAGGTTCCTTTGTTTTTCTGTTTCGGATTTCACCTTTACGACATGGACCCCATAGCCCAATGGATGTGTAAACTATCTCAACCAACTCGACAAACACTACGACAACAAAACCGACTTATTTATTTATCTAGCCTAATATTTAAAAAGTTTGAAACATATTTTAATCATATAGAGAGATCCCTCTCTGAAGTTGGAAGGGCTAGATCCCAGCTTCAAAAGCGGTTGGATAAAGTTACCTCTCGTAGATTTCTTCTTCCTAACAACCTCTAAGAAATTTACAGAGCGCTAACACAATCATCTCATCTGCGTCGCAACAACCTCTTTTGTGTTTGCACATAGATCAGATGGCAAGGATGTATGCACATAGATCTGATGGCATCATTTTCTTCTCCGCTTACTCTAAGTCGTTCTTTATAGTTTTGAAAAAATGGAGTTGTGAGCAAGGTTATCGCTGCTGATTTGCAATTTACTATGGCTAGAAGTTTTGGAAGTTGTGGGGAAGTTTATTTCTGATGATTTGCAATTTACAGTGGCTAGAAGTCTTTCTTCATGGTAGCGCTCACAATGCATTTACTCTTCGGTTGTTTTGTGTTTTGAATCTCGTAAAAGGAGTTAAAAAAATCAATTTGGTGTGATACATTCAGACAAGTGGCTCCTAATTTGGTCATGCAAGTTATTTCTAAAGAGTGAAATAAACGATGGAGAAACTGGAAAATCGTGAAGATTCGAATGTGATTCACGACGAGGCTTCGAATCCGAAGGCGTTGAAGTAAGTGTTCAACCGATGTGTCTAGTTTGTGAAGTATTAGCAACAGACTATGTTTATTTTTATGTTCCTGTGTAAGATTTTTGTTGACTGTGTATTCTGGAAAGATTTGTTCGTGTTCTCTGTGTCGAGTGGACGAAGATCTATATCCACTAATACATCCATAAGATTTGTTTGTCTTCTCTGCTTTCCAGTGAGTGTTTGGGCCATTGGTTATTGTCGGTAAAGAAGACTGTTCGGGCCACTGGTTATTGTCGAAAAAGAAGACTGTTCAGATCTGTGCCACGTGGTTATTGTTAAACCGTACGATTAGCGCCACAAAAATCGTTGAATCTGCTCCACTGTACCCTTCAGATCTATGCCACGTGTAACTCGAAAGTGCACATCCGTACCATTTTGTTCGTACGGTATGCCAACCTGGCCATCCGATTTTCGAAACGTGGTCTTCTTGGGGTCGTAGATCTGGACCAGATCGAACAATTTGAAAGGAGCCATGTGGCATCGATCGGACAACCAGATCCGACGCGCAGAAAGGAGCCACTTGGCAGCGATCGAACGGCCAGATCGCACATTCCGGAAGGAGCCACATGACGACGATTGAACGACCAGATCTAATGGTCGGAAAATAGCCACATGGCGGCGATCAGACGACCAGATCGAACGGTCGGAAAGGAGCCACGTGGCAGCAATCAGACATCCCGATCGAACGGTCATAAAAGAGCCACATGGCATAGATTGGACAGCCAGATCTACGGTCATGATGGAGCCACGTGGCATCGATATGATAGAAAAAAGATGCCACGTGGCGCTGATCTGATGGTTAGATCGGATGCTCAAGAAGAAGCTATGTTGCACACATACAATGGCCAGATCTGACGGTCCCTGAGGGCTCAGATCTGCGGCCTAGAAAGTGCCATGTGTCGAGAGTAGGACAACTCAATTGACTAACTGTACGACGAAAATAGTACGAATCCTACGCCTTTAGCTTACGTGGCACAAATCCAACGACTACAATGATGACAGTGGCACAAATCTAACGGCTACAGTGATGACGGATACATTCAGACAAGTGGCTCCTAATTTGGTCATGCAAGTTATTTCTGAAGAGTGAAATAAACGATGGAGAAACTGGCAAATCGTGAAGATTCAAATGTGATTCACGATGAGGCTTTGAATCCGAAGGCGTTGAAGTAAGTGTTCAACCTACGTGTCAATTTTGTGAAGTATTAGCAACAAACTGTGTTTATTTTTATGTTCCTGTGTAAGATTTTTGTTGACTGTGTATTCTGGAAAGATTTGTTCGTGTTCTCTGTGTCGAGTGGACGAAGATATATATCCACTAATACATCCATAAGATTTGTGTGTCTTCTCTGCTTTCCAGTGACTGTTCGGGCCATTGGTTATTGTCGGTAAAGAAGACTGTTCGAGCCATTGGTTATTGTCGGAAAAGAAGACTGTTCAGATCTGTGCCACGTGGTTATTTTTAAACCATAGGATTAGCGCCACAAAAATCGTTGGATCTGCTCCACTGTACCCATCGGATCTATGCCACGTGTAACTTGAAAGTGCACATTCGTACCATTTTGTTCGTACGGTATGTCAACCTGGCCGTTCAATTTTCGACACGTGGTCTTCTCGAGGTCGTAGATTTGCACCAGATCGAACAATTTGAAAGGAGCCATGTGGCATTGATCGGACAACCAGATCCGACGCGCAGAAAGGAGCTACGTGGCAGCGATCAGACGACCAGATCGCACATTCCGGAAGGAGCCACGTGACGGCGATCGAGCGACCGGATCTAATGGTCGGAAAATAGCCATGTGGCGGTGATCAGACAGCGAGATCGAACGGTCGGAAATGAGCCACGTGGCAACAATCAGACAACCTGATAGAACGGTCATAAAAGAGCCACGTGGCATAGATCGAACGGCCAGATCTACAATCATGATGGAGCCATGTGGCACCGATATGATAGCGAAAAGATGCCATGTGGCGCTGATCTGACGGTTAGATCAGATGCTCAAGAAGAAGCTACGTTGCACATATACAATGGCCAGATTTGATGGTCCCTGAGGGCTCAGATCTGCAACCTAGAAAGTGCCACGTGTCAAGAGTAGGACAACTCAGTTGACTGACCGTACGACGAAAATAGTACGAATCCTATGCCTTCTAGCTTACGTGGCACAAATCCAACGGCTACAATGATGATGGTGGCACGAATCTAACGGCTACACTGATGACGGATCCTACAGTCAGCTCCACGGTGGCATGGGAATGATTGATTGTGGACGAAGGGCCATGAACTAGGGTGCACTGAAAATTTGATTTCCTTTGTATACTTAATGGTGCCACTAAATCCATGTTTTAGCAAATTGAATGATACCTTTACGACCTAGTTACCCGTGGCATCGATATGACAGCGAAAAGATGCCACGTAGCGCTGATCTGACGAGATCAGACGCTCAAGAAGAAGCTACGTTGCAAACATACAATGGCCAGATCCGACGGTCCCTGAGGGCTCAGATCGGCCTAGAAAGTGCCATGTGTCGAGAGTAGGACAACTCAGTTGACTGACCGTACGACAAAAATAGTACGAATCCTACGCCTTCTAGCTTACTTGGCACAAATCCAACGGCTACAATGATGACGGTGGCACAAATCTAACGGCTACAGTGATGACGGATCCTACAGTCAGCTCCACGGTGGCATGGGAATGATTGATTGTGGACGGAGGGCCACGAACCAGGGTGCACTGAAAATTTGATTTCCTTTGTATACTTAATGGTGCCACTAAATCCATGTTTTAGCAATTTGAATGATACCTTTACGACCTAGTTACGCGTGGCACTATAACAACACCCTCATACTCCGTGTGATTTCTCTGGGCATTGCGATTTGGTGTAAGTGTGGATCTGTGGCAATAAAATTGTGATCTCATGGCATCTTCATGGAATGTTCAGATTTATGACACCTATTTTCAATGCATTCGTGGAAAATTAGGGTTCTTTCTTCTTCTTCCCAATGATCTCGTGGTGGATTTTTGTGGCTATCATCTCTCCTTCGCTTTTTGGAGCCATTTCTTCTACGTTCTGGTAATAGCTCACCCCTGACCTCAGGAAATATTGCAAACTCGTGGCATTGTTGTGTGGTATTGATCTGTCAAATAACATTCCTTTGCATGGAAACAACGTGGCACAACTACCCATACGTTCTCGGGAGACTCCTCGTTGCACGTCTTTATTTGGAGGTTGACTTCTTGTTATATATAAAAATATTATTAACGCCCAAAATAAATGCAACTTGATGAAATATTGGGCCGAATGACAATAGGATTATATCACTTTATTTGTTTAAGAAAAATTAGAACAAAATTAATTGGAGTTGGTGCGCTTAGGTTGATATGAATATATGTGTATATGTTTTTTATAAACACAATTAGAATCACTTTAATAAAGTAACGGAGCCAGCAGACCAGATATCCTGCCAATAAAAAACATCCAAATCAATATCACGATTATCATATTTCATGCAAAGCCATTGAAAATCTATAAATGCGTGTGTGCGCCAATAAATAATATACATAGACGACGGATTTTATATTATCTCTCGTGATTTGTAACCCCAAATTTTCATCCGCTGAGGCTGCCAGCAAAACATCCAGAAGATCTGGCACGACGTTGGGCTTATTCTGCGAAAAGTGTTCAGACCTTGAAGATCCATCCAGGCAAAGTATGGTATGTAATCTCCGATGTTCAGCTCAGACTCTACGCATTTGCCTCCAGTAGCGGCAAATGTGACGTCAGAGGTATTTAGTAGCGCTGGATACATACCGATATTCGTCGGCCATTAGAAAAAGATCGGCGAAACAGGTCGGCTACTCTGCGCGCTACTCTTCTCTTTCACTTGCATAAAGCGCAAGGTCGGATCGTGCGGCTCGGATCGTCGGACCGTCGGATCTGTGCCACGTACGGAGAGAAGGTGTCAAATCCGTACCATTTTCGTTGTACGGTCTGATAGCGGGGGCATCCGATTGTCGACACGTGGTGTGCATCCAAACGCTCTCGAATCGCGACGTGGCATTCATCTAACAGCCCAATCCAAGGGTTCTGGACTCACCACATGGTGTTCATCTAACAGTTCAATCCAAGGGCTCTAAACTCGCCACGTGCCACGCATCTAGTGGGCAGATCGAAGGGCTCTGAACTCGCCACGTGCCAAGCATCGAGTGGGCAGATCCAAGAGCTCTCGCTGCACCACGTGGCGTGCATCCGACTGCCAGATCGGAGACCTCTCATTTCGCCACATCCAATGGCCATATTTCGGCGGCTCTGATCTCATCGTGTGGGTTGAAGCAGGTTATAACTCTGTTACATGGATACTCTCTCCATCGTCTCTTCCAGGGACCAAATAGGCTGCACGTTCAGCGGCTTTCCCCCATCGTAAACAGGATATTTTGGAGAGTTCACTACACTTACAGGTAGAGTAGGCACCGTCAAAAACGTGGAATCCAGTCCATATAATTATTGACCTGCACCTCCGATTATTTTTTCATATTATCTCTTCAAGTATATAGAAAATAAAAAAAATTCTATTTAGTTGATTTAGTTAATATGTATTTCTTCAAAGTTTTGTATTCTATGCCAATTCAAAATAGATTGGGAATTAACTGATTTATATAAAACATATGTTTTCATATTGAAAATTCAAAAATTTATTGTGAAATAAATATATATATATATATATATATATATATATATATATTTACAGATTTATTGTGAAATAAATATACTTAAAAATAAAAAAACATTTCATATCATTTATCATTTGAGTGTCAAAAATGATTTTAATCTAAAAAATAATAATGAAAGAAGGATTATCAAAATGATTGATACTAAAATTTATATGGACATAAATAATATCATGCAAAATTATTATAATGTAATGTTTTATGTACCTATTTTTCATTTTTAGAGAATACGGATGGTGTATTTGAGTGTTATATGCTAACACATTCACATACATGGATTGTGTATTTGAGTATTACAGGTTAATTTTTATTATATTTTTATTTTATTGTAAATAAGTAAATTTTTAGAGAACATGGATCGTGTATTTGAGTGTTATATGCTAACACATTCACACAAAATATCATTTGAAATGGGACCTGGACTTTCAATTTAAAATGCCTTTATGTGTAGATTAAGGCCTTGGTCGAAATGATATTTTGATATCTAGAAAGGGATTTTTTTGTTTTTTTGGAGGGCCTGCAAATTCAATGCAATTGACTAATTAATTTTTTCCAATCAACAAGAAATTTCAAATTTCACTGGATGTGAAGGCTAAGAAGATGATTTTTTCAAGGCATGTCTGCATACTCCTTTGAAATCCATGTGTGTCCTCTATGCTTTGCAAAAAATGGTTTGGCAATCTGAGGTCATACATGCAAGTTACAGTCTCAAAAAGTTAGGTAATCCAACGATATCTCCATGCTCACATTAATTATTTTTTATCATTTGAAAGGAATGTGTTCTAGCTTGTTATAAATCCTTCATGGTTTAAAAGTTTGACAACCTTATACTCCCCTAAGATCCCTCTCAAGTGAATATTTGGGTATGTCTATTGTCAAGCTCATGTTTTGAAATGCCCTAATAAGATCTTTTAAAATATCCCGATGACTTCTTTTAAAATTCCTTGAGACCTTATTTTGAAATCTTTGGATGACATCTTGGCATGTTGCAAAATCTAAATGCATGTTATAGAAAAAAAAGATTTCTAAATGCATGTTATTGTTTAATTTCTTGATATTTTTAAGAGCAACAAGGATGCACATAACGTGTATTGAAATTTGATAACTTATTTTACATGCTAGGAAANCATCTAACAGTCCAATCCAAGGGCTCTAAACTCACCACGTGCCACGCATCTAGTGGGCAGATCAAAGAGCTCTGAACTCACCACGTGCCAAGCATCGAGTGGGCAGATCCAAGAGCTCTCGTTGTGCCACGTGGCGTGCATCCGACTGCCAGATCGGAGACCTCTCATCTCGCCACATGGCGTGCATCCGATGGTGAGATCGGAGAACTCTCGTCTCGCCACGTGCCCTGCATCCGACAGCTAGATCGAAGAGCTCTCATCGTGCCACGTGGAGTGCATCCGATGGTGAAATCGGAGATTTCTCCTCTCGCCACGTGGCATGCATCCGATGGTGAAATCAAAGAACTCTCATCTCACCACGTGGCGTGCATCGAACGACCAGATTGAAAATCTCTGATCTTGCCACGTGGCGTACATCCAATGGCCATATTTCGGCAGCTCTGATCTCATCGTGCGGGTTGAAGCAGGTTATAACTCTGTTACATGGATACTCTCTCCATCGTCTCTTCCAGGGACCAAATAGGCTGCACATTCAACGGCTTTCCCCCATCGTAAAATAAATTCAAATAGGCTGCACATTCAACGGCTTTCCCCCATGGATACTCTCTCCATCGTCTCTTCCAGGGACCAAATAGGCTGAAAATTCAAAAAAATATTGTGAAATAAATATATATATATATAGATTTATTGTGAAATAAATATACTTAAAAATAAAAACATTTCATATCATTTATCATTTGAGTGTCAAAAATGATTTTAATCTAAAAAATAATAATGAAAGAAGGATTATCAAAATGATTGATACTAAAATTTATATGGACATATAGAATATCATGCAAAATTATTATAATGTAATGTTTTATGTACCTATGTTTCATTTTTAGAGAATACGGATGGTGTATTTGAGTGTTATATGCTAACACATTCACATACATGGATTGTGTATTTGAGTATTATAGGCTAATTTTTATTTTATTGTAAATAAGTAAATTTTTAGAGAACATGGATCATGTATTTGAGTGTTATACGCTAACACATTCACACAAAATATCATCCGAAATGGGACCTGGACTTTCAATTTAAAATGCCTTTATGTGTAGATTAAGGCCTTGATCGAAATGATATTTTGATATCTAGAAAGGGATTTTTGTGTTTTTTAGGAGGGCCTGCAAATTCAATGCAATTGACTAATTAATTTTTTCCAATCAACAAGAAATTTCAAATTTCACTGGATGTGAAGGCTAAGAAGATGATTTTTTCAGGGCATGTTTGCATACTCGTTTGAAATCCATGTGTGTCCTCTATGCTTTGCAAAAAATGGTTTGGCAATCTGAGGTCATACATGCAAGTTACAGTCTCAAAAAGTTAGGTAATCCAACGATATCTCCATGCTCACATTAATTATTTTTTATCATTTGAAAGGAATGTGTTCTAGCTTGTTATAAATCCTTCATGGTTTAAAAGTTTGACAACCTTATACTCCACTAAGATCCCTCTCAAGTGAATATTTGGGTATGCCTATTGTCAAGCTCATGTTTTGAAATGCCCTAATAAGATCTTTTAAAATGTCTCGATGACTTCTTTTAAAATTCCTTGAGGCCTTATTTTGAAAGCTCTGGATGACATCTTGGCATGTTGCAAAATCTAAATGCATGTTATAGAAAAAAAAGATTTCTAAATGCATGTTATTGTTTAATTTCTTGATATTTTTAAGAGCAACAAGGATGCACATAACGTGTACTGAAATTTGATAACTTATTTTACATGCTAGGAAAATGAATGTGGTGTGTAAGTAAAAAGTTGTAAGACATATTGCATCTAGTTTATATTTTAATTTAATTTAGATATTAATATTTATTAAAACTAAATTTGATTCCCTCGGATGAGGTGTCAGCAGTCTAAATCACTCATGCAAACTAAGGACTGTCGTATTTCCACCTAGGGGCGCGACAATCCACCAGAGCTCAAGGACGAGCCTCCTTATCTTGTTAAGAGCTGACATATTAACCACCCCGATCAACTGGAGTGTGGGAGAATTTTATGATTTTCAGGTGAAGGTACTCCAAGTATATAGGGCTCCACTTGCAGGGGCATTAACTCTACACAAATCGTCGAGTATAATGGGAAAGGAACTACAAATGATGGGCAATGGTTTCTCTTGTGTTTGGCTCTTCTTGTCGACACCCTCTACTAATGCTATGTGACATGTCTTTAGGCATCCATCCCACGATTGCAGAGGTGTGGAGGGAATTTCTCTTAGCTTCATGTCGTGAGTTCTTCCAAGAGGTTGGCCGAGTCGGAGTGACAATTCTAGAAGGCATATGGATAATCCAGACCACGGGATCTCATCTGTTGCATAGGGTAACCTGCCCATGAGGGAGACATAGTAGATATCTCGACATGGTCCTCATCTAACAATCCAATCCAAGGGACTGGTGCAGATATTTTTACAGATTTATTGTGAAATAAATATACTTAAAAATATCATGCAAAATTATTATAATGTAATGTTTTATGTACCTATTTTTCATTTTTAGAGAATATGGATGGTGTATTTGAGTGTTATATGCTAACACATTCACATACATGGATTATATTTTTATTTTATTGTAAATAAGTAAATTTTTAGAGAACATGGATCGTGTATTTGAGTGTTATATGCTAACACATTCACACAAAATATCATCCGAAATGGGACCTGGACTTTCAATTTAAAATGCCTTTATGTGTAGATTAAGGCCTTGGTCGAAATGATATTTTGATATCTAGAAAGGGATTTTTTTTGTTTTTTTGGAGCGCCTGCAAATTCAATGCAATTGACTAATTAATTTTTTCCAATCAACAAGAAATTTCAAATTTCACTGGTTGTGAAGGCTAAGAAGATGATTTTTTCAGGGCATGTCTGCATACTCCTTTGAAATCCATGTGTGTCCTCTATGCTTTTCAAAAAATGGTTTGGCAATCTGAGGTCATACATGCAAGTTACAGTCTCAAAAAGTTAGGTAATCCAACGATATCTCCATGCTCACATTAATTATTTTTTATCATTTGAAAGGAATGTGTTCTAGCTTGTTATAAATACTTCATGGTTTAAAAGTTTGACAACCTTATACTCCCCTAAGATCCCTCTCAAGTGAATATTTGGGTATGTCTGTTGTCAAGCTCATGTTTTGAAATTCCCTAATAAGATCTTTTAAAATGTCCCGATGACTTCTTTTAAAATTCCTTGAGGCCTTATTTTGAAAGCTCTGGATGACATCTTGGCATGTTGCAAAATCTAAATGCATGTTATAGAAAAAAAAGATTTCTAAAGGCATGTTATTGTTTAATTTCTTGATATTTTTAAGAGCAACAAGGATGCACATAACGTGTATTGAAATTTGATAACTTATTTTACATGCTAGGAAAATGAATGTGGTGTGTAAGTAAAAAGTTGTAAGACATATTGCATTTAGTTTATATTTTAATTTAATTTAGATATTAATATTTATTAAAACTAAATTTGATTTCCTCGGATGAG
>SNQJ01S0071162.1:0-19419 GCA_010110895.2 Picea sitchensis
TGCTTTGAGCATATATAAGCTCAGCTATTTCCTATTGTGAGGAGGACTTCTGAATCTCTTCAGTTCTGTTCTGTACTTCTTTATACATTTGAATATACTATTCTTTTCTCTCTGCATTTCTCTGTCCTTCACAATTTATCAATAGCTACATATAAACTGCACAACCACCCTGTACAAAAGCACAAACAACCCAATGTAGTCCTTGTTCAATTCAAAACATGATCATCGTCAATATCCTCATTGCCTAAGGATCGGCAGTACAATGCCAAAGCAATTGCTAAAATAAATTAACTAAAGAAGATAACAATGGAGTAAGCTAACTAGGGAGCAATCTTTCCTTCATAGTTTCACTTTTCAGGTAAATAAATTGGCTTGAATATGGCCAAATTTAGTAGGGTAGTCTGAGTTTGTCATGAATTATTGTTCCATGCATTTCAGACAAGGGTTTTACCTCATTTTAAACCAATCCAGATGCTTAGAAAATCAATCAGAAATCTAGATTAATAGAAAATTTAAAAACGAGTCGCCTAAAAACCTACCGAGAGAAGAGAAAATTGCTCCTGGATTAGCCCTCTGATAACAGATTAGCCCTCTGATAACAGTTGGAAATAAAACTGTCTGATTGAAATGTGGTTTTACATAATGATCGACATACTTACCCAATGACGATTCGCATTATGACCCTATAAAACT
This sequence comes from Picea sitchensis, assembly GCA_010110895.2. Classification (NCBI taxonomy): domain Eukaryota; kingdom Viridiplantae; phylum Streptophyta; class Pinopsida; order Pinales; family Pinaceae; genus Picea; species Picea sitchensis. The sequence continues at coordinate 694 of SNQJ01S0071162.1, forward strand.
GCTCGTGGAAACAGGATTTTATGCCAAACTGCCACTGCAATCATAGTGTTCCTATTGTTAGCAGTGTAAATCCAACCCTAATGATTCTACGCACTAAATTTTATTCTTTGCTAGAATAATGCTTACACATATCCACAATAAGAAAGAAAGCTGGAAAGCATTCTGCAGTAAGTAACAATCAAGCCGTTATTGCCATTGTCATAAATACAATACACATTGAGGGAAGTAAAATTTACAATGCAAATATTTTGATACCTCGAACAAAGTGAAATGGATCAAGAATATCACAAGTTGAGGGCGATCGAACCAAAACAATTTATCGGTTGGCTGCACCACTGGAATTCCTTTAACTACAGCATGTCTCCCTTCAATTTCTAAGGCCATCTCTAATATTATAAGTTGCAGCTTCATTCCAACTATCAAGACAATCTGCACAATGAACGAATGGAGTGGCAATAAGCACGCAGAAGTCAATACTGGACAACTTTCCTAGATCACTAACTTGTATCATCAATAATTCTACATCCTAACATTTCCGGGGACTTACAGCTAAGGGAACGAAGGAGAACCAAAAGAATAAATGCCACTCTGCTCACACAGACATACAGCCAATCAAAGAGAGAACGTCAGATTAGATAGCAGCAGAAACAAAACAAAACTTTGGAGTAAGAAAGAGAGCTGTGAATACTTACTATGCACGTTGATAAGCAAAAAGACCATGGCAAAAGCCCACAGGGGAGCACTGCAGATAACGCAATAACTGGTGTGTTAGGTCAAAAGCAAAGGGCGGTTTTCAAGGGAAACAAAATTGGAGGACTGAGAAGGGTGGCAGAGGGAAAATCCATTATTATTTCTAGAGACCAAAGTTTTTACGCAGAAAGAAGTCTTTACGAACCTGATTCCAATCACCTTCTTGAAGTCATCATCCAATGATCTCTTTATATATTTGTGAAAATTAAACTTGTTATTTGCAGAGAAATGAGCCTATATAGTACCAAGAAAGAAAATTTGCAAGAGAAATCAGATAAATGAGACGGATGAAATGATTGTTTACATAACGAAGATGAAACGGAAACGTAATATTTGAAGTTATGGAGACGTACAATGACGAAGCCATGGCGCAAGGTTAGGTAATCAACTTTTCTTATTGACCGAAAGAATTGTCTAAAGAAGCAAACCTGCAAATCTAGGTAGTGTTAAATGCTAAACCAGAAATGAATATTTCTCAGATTACATGCAAAAGGATTCAGCTAAGATGTATCCCTATTTGGGAGTATGAATTACTTACCACCCATTTAAGAATGGGTGTTCTGCTCCATAAACTCATATGACGCCTTACAAATGTAGTTTGTTGGGTTAATCTGAACCTTGAAGGATCTGCATGAACCAAACAGAAAGCACGTAACTGCCTGGACTTACAAACAATTTCCTAACACTTCTCAAAACGTTACCCACTTCCAAAGATTCTTCATATGCGGTTTTAATGTTCGAACTCAAAATCCTTACCCAGGATGTCGCCCTTTATAACCCTGTTTAAGTCTTCACTTTTCAATCTAATAGACTGCAAGACGAAACCATTTATAGAAGAAGAATGAAAAGAACTCACCATGTGAAAACTGATAATCCAGTGTTATTATCTCTTTTTCCCATGCTTTCCAACGCCTCATCTAGCCAATAAAAAGACTTGTAAATTTCAGCTAAAGATGATTTGAATGCATGAAGATATCAAAGCAGATTCAAACCAAGAAAAAAATAAAACTGTTGCACTTACTTTTTCTCTCGCTAGGGCGATTGTTAGGACACTATATAACACATGAAGAGTTGCCAACGTAAAGATGAAGTAGTGGAGCTGGTCCATGCCGGTTAGGGAGACAAGAGGATACTTACCCTTGAATCAAGAGGGAAAGGAAAAACATCAAATAAAGTCCAATTATCATAAATATAATGAATTATATCAAATGGACTAACACGATCTAAGTAACCCCTAACTGCATCGTGAAATTCGAATACGCCATGAACAATATGACTAGGATAGACTGTGCTGTATACCTGTTCGGAACAATGATCGCTACCAACTGTAGCCGTTGATTCTTCCTTCTGACAGGGAAGCATACTATAAGCTATTCCTTTCGGTATACAAATCTTAGAAATGGTCTTCTGTCCAATTGTTAGTAGAAACGAGATGAAGCCCATAAGCATCAGTTCTGCAATCGAAAAGTGCCAATTTAAGATGTGTTATGTCAGACGATGCGATGATATGAACTTTATAAGCTCAAACAAACTTATTTCAATCTCCAGATAGACCAGTACAACAAACCTACCTGCTTTCAGTTTTTCAAGTGCTTCATATAGGGCCTTCTTATGTCGCCTGGAGAGCCACTGCAATATAATCACAGAAAGATACGTTATTATTATAAATAGACGTTAAGTTCAAAACTTTGAATTCATAGGGACCAGTGAATGCATGCTTTTGCTGAGGGCTATCTTTCCCTTTGCTTTTTCATGAATAGCCAGGTTCCCCACATCCCAAGGATGGGTCAGTTTGTATCTAACCGACTGTCTTAATTAACTACCACATCCATTTACTGAGCACCTAAATCAAAATTTCCGCTGATCATAATGAAAAATTTGGTCGCTGATTATTGCTCTACTGATTCGGGAATATGTTCGCGTGAGCAAATCCAGTGCATAGAGCGTGAATCTAACAGTCAGTACGGTATGTTGCCAAATACAATTAAACCTAATTCGGTGCAAAATCAAAGTAAGATATTACACTGAAGAGTATGTTGGCAAAACCTTACAGTTCCAACATAATGGATAGCTCGTTCAAGAAGCAAGGAGATTATCACAAAGGCCGAACAAACAGCTGCGACCGCCCAAGTGGGAGTTTGCTCTAAAGAACGTTCGTCGCCACCACCGCCTACTGCCATATACCTGTCACACAATTGATAATCACTTCCTTCTAATTCAGTATTTGGAAAGAATTCCAATGATGATCCAACTGGAATACCGTCTTCTAAGTTCTGAAATCTCCCAATCTCCCACAGCACAGAAGATTGTTTGAGTAGAACCCTAAATGGCTACAAATACACTTTTGAACATTAAATTAACAGAATGCTTGGTCAATTCTAATGCTTCTGTACACAAAGTCAATTCAATTTCAGCCTTACATGAAGTGATTCATATAGCGGTTGTTAGAACACGTGTTTTTGAAGATCAAAACCAATTGTAAAAAATGCTTTGAATCATATGATATTCGACGTTTTCGAAATTCAGTTCAACGCACGGGCTTCAGAATAGAGAGGAGCGGTCGTATTAAAATAGTTGTTGATGATGATTGCGTCCATTTTTTTCGATGGGCCATCCTGAACCCGACTGTAGATTCGGGGTATCGGATGGCCCATCCACAGATTCAACGAATGGTTGATTTTGATTTTGTGGCTGGAATTTCTGATGATCCGAATTTATTATTAGATTAAGTTTAATGCATTAAGTTTGAATTTTAAAATGCAAAGCAATTTTAACTGATTTTTATTTATTTGGATATGTTAAAATCTTGTTGTCGTCTAAACATACATAACTTGGTTACTGTATCAATTGAATAGAATCTATTTCAATATTTTATCAGTTCTAGTTGAGTGGAGCTATATGGTTCACAGTTGTTATAAGAATTGGCTAACAGGAGTATCTTTCCTTTGAATTATTTTGTTGGCAGGTTTTCATGGTTTGTTTTAAATTTTCAATCAATCCAAATTTTTGGTCGATTTTTTAAATATGTAAATTGGTTTAAAATGAGGCATAATCTTTGAGACAAGGTTTTAAAATGCATAGAACATTGATCTATGCAAAATTCAAACTATCTCTAAAAATTTACCTAGAATATGAAACATTATTATTATTATTGTAATCTTAAAACGAAATTAAAGAAAAAAGATTGCTCCTGTGTTAATTTACTCCTTATCAAACCCGATCACAAACTCAACCAGAAACCCAATCACACAATCAACGATTGATTTTATAACTGAACCTTCCCATAATCTGTCAGGTAGCATTGACTATCTCGAATGTATGAGCGCAGTAAAGTTAGAATAAATTACACAAATACTGGACTTGTTTTATTTTAGTTCAGAGATCTCATTCATTCAAACACGAAACCTGAGACTTGACAGCTCAGTTAACTTAATATATCATTTAAAGTGAAAAGAGGGTGAACGCAATTCTACATCCTATTTTGGCATTTTCATGAATGATTATTGTTTTAGAGAAATTTGTATACATATTATGTTTTCCCTGTTGAAGATAATTGTTCACTTTTATGGAAATTTAGTTGTTTTTATTATGTTTAAAAAAAAATTAAAAGTGGTGATATATTTAGAGGTACTTTGTTTACTAGCATATTCCTAAAATTTTGGTTAGTAGAATGTGAAGTAAGAGAAGTTAAGTTGAAGAATTTTTATATTAGTGTTGTTAGTGGAATCATTTAAGGTTGGTTCACTATTTTAATGATGAGTTTTTATTAGAACTCTCAAATTGGTGAAAAGATTGTAAGTTTTGAAAGTGAGAAATAGTGTAACTCCCTCTTTGTCTAATCACAAGATGGATAAAATTACAGATTTTGATTTATACATTATTTAGATTACAATTTAGAGCTTTTACATCAATTCAAAAGCCCCTCAAACCCTAATTGATAAATTGGAGATTTTGGTTATACATTATTTAGATTGCAATTTTGAGTTTGTGAATCAATTTTGGGATTTGTTTTATATTTTTTAAAACAAAATATAAAACAATGATTGTGAATATTTTTTTTCCAAATCTTTTTAAAAGATTAATTTATATTAACTAATTTATACTTTTCCATTGGCATACATAAAAACTTTTGTATGTAAAAGAAACGATTGAATTTGGCTTCTAAAGTGATAAGAACTAATTATTTTAATGTATGAATCAATAATAATTTTCCTTATTATTAATTCACCACCTAATTTAACAAAAAATAAAAAAAGACATCCATATGTATGAATCAATAATAATTTTCCTTATTAGTAATTCACCACCTAATTAAAAATAAAAAAACAAAAAAAAAAAAAAAAAAAAAAAAAGTTGAAAGGAAACTTTCTTTCTTTAATGAAGAAGGATAGAATATAATGAAAAAGGACATAATATGATTTGCACATTTTGTTTTGTTAATTTTATTTTATTTTATTTCAATAAATAAATTGATTAATATAGATAATAGTAGTGTGCTATAGTGTTTTGCACATTTGAAAAATAAAATATGAGAAGTGACAAACTATTCTCTAGTTTTTAAAGCATATTTTTCATCCAAGTACTATTGCAATTAATAATCATTGATTTGGAATTAATGGTCTCTACGGTGATATTGAGGAGGTTAGATCATTATCAAATTACAATTTTAAAGCTTTTCCACTTATGCTTGACCAATTCAATTATATCCAATGAGAAATGAACAATGGTATAAAAGTTACTTATTACACCTATTACGCAATTGCACAATATATGAGAAATAATCAATGGTATGCGTTCAGGGAAGTATTGACTTCCAAGGTATTCGACTTCCAAATGTAGGGAGGGATAAACCTCCAAGAGGAAGATACAATCATCAATATAAAGAGAGATATCTGAACTCTCTATCCTTGCCCCTTCCTTCCACTCAAGAATATGAGAGATAATAAAACTTTGTTCTGAGATTCTGAGTCAGGTTCAGGGCCAGGACTTGTACATCATGCCAGCTCAATATTTAACATCTGATTCTGAAGAGCTTCCTTTTTGAAACTAGGTCAGTACTCTTTCCAGTAAGAGTGTTCTACTTGGGCTGGAGTCTGTATGAAAAAGTTATGACTGTTTACCGAGAACATATGTTTTTAACTAGTTTGAGGACTGGTCACAAACCCTATATTCCACCGGGGTATATCTCCGTAATTATGGCAGATCAAGAGTTGAACTTTTTACTAGTGGTACCTTGATGTGTCTTCTCACTACCATATCGACTTCACCATGCAGATGGATTCTGATAAAGTTATAGAAAAATGGGTAAGATGACCTGAAAATAGCATACCCTAGAACCACACATCACCAAAGACTTCATCCTCCTTGAAATCCGGCCTAGCACTTCTTCTTCTCTCTGATTGGAGCTTGTATCAGAATGGATGTATAATGGTTTTATTTTGTATTATGTCATTCCTTTTAACATTAGGGCCGATGACATAGCATTTTTGTGATTCTTTTCTTTTAATTGTCTTGGGCCTAAATGTACAGTCCTTGTCATCTTCACAAAGTCATTTCTCCTCAACCATGAGGATCCATTGACGGTCACCACATACCATCGGAAAAGGCATGATGTGTACTATCCATCCATGGGTGTTGTATCTCACATGTGCATTTTCATGTGTCCAAATAACTTCATCAATCTTGTGGTCCCAAAACCGACTAGGGTTGACATCAATGACAACAATAATCTTCAATAATCTCCCCCTTTGTCATTGGTAAGCGAAAGCTTGCTCTGTACTCTATCATCCTTGACCCCAATTTCTCTCCCTCTTTGACATCAATGGCAAGGGTGGCTTCTGAGTTTAATGGAGAAAGACAACCTTCTTCTTTAGAGTTGCTCCCCTAAACATGTGGCACTCAATAATACTTCATCCTTATTTTTGGTCTTTGGGATAGTTTCTTCCTTAGAATCCTTTTATGTGGCCATTGTCTTCTCTCTCTTCTTCATGTCTAGGATGTATCGTTGTTGGTCTTCTTAATGCGGTTGCAACCAATCTTCACAGTTATTTTCCTGCGATTTTTTACATTTTTAGGAATCCAAGCGATAGAGTGTATCCTTGATCACATTTTACTAACTTGGTGGTGTAGTTCAAAGTGTAATAATAGAACATTCTTTGCTTACATTTTTCTTCCAAGCTCTACTACCACTATATTTTGGTAGATAGGTCATCTCAAATGCAACATTGCCACCTTTCTCTTCAAGTTGATGAATTTGTCTTGATCCCAGTCATGTGAACATCCAGCATCATATGTACCATTCATCTTCTTCTTCCACATTTTATTGATCAATGCTATTAAATAATCTTCATTGTTTGGAATCTCTTTCCTTCTCCATCTTGTGGTTGGCATATGGACATCTTTAATTTCATATATCTGCAATCTCGTGCTGTGACCAAGATAATTGCATTTTGTAGCATACAATATTTTTTGTCCATCAACGAGTAAATGGATTATAACTTCTATTGATAAATCCGCGATTATTTACCACCACATATCTTCTATTTACACCATTCATGTTTCTTGTGTATTTGTTCCTTTCATTGATTCGCAATTCATTGCCTTATGTCCAAAATTTACCGTATAACAATGACCAAGAAAGAAATTTTGATGCAACAGAGGGAGTGGGCTTCTTTGTGATGTGGTCCATCTGGGTTCATGATATATTCTTACGTAGTTTCAAATTTCATCTTGATTGGAGCTTCTTTGATTTATGAAGGTGGGAGGAGATGTCTTCTTGGATATTCATCTCTTTTGTAATCATTCATTCTTTCGGTATCACGGTCCACTTCTCATCAACTATCCATGTATCTCTTTCTTCAACACTGCTTGTTGGTATTTGCATCTTCTTTGTATGAAGTTTCACCCATGCATCAAGATGTGTTAAGTCTTCGGCACTTGAGAGTTTCTTAAGCTCTTCTCAATGAGACAACTTCTTGTTCAAGTTTCTCACAATCTTCTTCTTTCTTTATCATTTGGACCTTCTTTACTTACGCTATTCTTCTTGCTTCTTCAAGTAGAGTTTTCAAATGGTTTCTTCTCTAGGTTTCTGAAAGTCTTCTAATTGTTTCTTTAAACTTACAATTTGTCTTTTCACAGCTAACCAATTCACTTCTTAGTTTTCTTTATTGTGTCTTTAGACTTCTTTGTTTTCAATCTCAACATGCTTCAATTGTTTAAGATTCTCATCTTCTTGTTGAATAATTTTTCTTTATGATTTTCTTCTTCTTCATTGGACTTTTCTTCTTCATTGTCACTTCTTTCAATCCTTGGATAGGGACATTCAAATTCAACGTGACTTCTCCTTCACAATTGAAACAAAAGAAATGCATCTATATTTTCTTCTTTGAAATCGAGATGTTGTAATCATCTTCAACTATTTCTTCTTCTTCAGCTTCTTCCTTTGCAAAGTTCTTAGCTTGTCCCAAAGATATTTTGCTGATGCACATGATCCACGGTTTTCAATCATCCAATCCACCATCTAGGATGGTATCTATTACTAGTTTTCCTTTGCTTCCTTACATTTGCAGTCTTTGGTTTCTTGAAAACATTATATCCTGAAGAAATTGAGATCCAAACATCTGCCCAAGAGCTTTCAAGTAAATTACCATTCTATTTTTCATAGTATTCAAAATTACTTCCATCAGATGGTGGAATCCCATTTGGAATACATTTCATTTGGGCATGGATCTTCCAGCAATGGTTAGGTGTCTTGAGGTAGCCATTCGATACTCAATTGTTGATAAGGGGTGAATCGGTATCAAGTACAATTGCAAAAAATTCTGTAACTTATGCTTAAACCATTCAATTATATCAATGAGAAAGCCGAGACAATAATTATAAGGATTACACCAATACACCACAATACACCATGCACAAAATATGTGAGGAAATAATCAATAGTTTACGTTCAAAGGAGTAATGACTTCAAAGGTAGTTATAGCTTCGAAATGTAAAGGGAGGATAAACCTCCAAGAGGAAGATACAATCATCCAATATAAATATAGATCTAGACTCTATCCTTTTCCCTTCCTTCCGCAGAATATATGAGATAATAAAACTTTATTCAATTCTGGTCTGTTGAGGAGACCCAACTTGCATGCAGCCTTCCCCACGCGCTCAATATTTAACATCTGATTCTGACTCTCTTTAAAACTACAGTCAGTACTCTTTCCAATAGAAGTGGTCCCACTTTATTTGGAGTCTGTATGAAAAGTTATGACTGTTTACCCGGAACACCTGTTTTTTGACTAGTTTGAGGAATTTGGTCACAAACCCTATATTCCACACGAGGTATATATCCATAATTATAGCGACCGAAGTTTGGAACTTTTTACCAGAGGTACCTTGATATGTATTCTCACTACCATGAGTTAACCATCTGAATCGTTCTAGAAAAAAAGTTATGACAAAATGGTAAGATGACACGAAAATAGCATACCTTAGAACACATCACGCAAAGACTTCATCCTCCCTTGAAATCCGGCCTTCTTTTACTTCTTCTTCTCTCTGAAATTCGACTTGTATCAAATAGATGTATAATGATATTTATTTATACCATTTATGTGCCTTCCTTTTAACGTGGGGCCGACGACACTTTCTTATTTTGTAATTCTTTTCTTTAATTGTCTTGAGGGCCTACATGTACGAAAATTCACTTTGTCATCTTCGAAATTCATTTCTCCTCAACCATGAGATCCACATGTGATGCCACATACCACCAGGAAATAGCATGATGTATACTATCCATCCATGGGTGTTGTATCTACATGTGCATTTTCCTTCATGTCCAAATAACTTCATCAATCTTGTAGTTAAAACCCATGACTAGGGTTGACATCAGTGACAACAACCAATCTTCCAACACTCTCTCTCTTATTTACCAGTCACGAAGGTTACAAATCCCATATTAAAATAATGTTGAGGTCAATTTTGTATTAGATCATAAATAAACATACTAACTCTAAGAAAAAACAACTTGATTGCAGTTACACTCCCTGACACACTTTCAAAATACAAAGCTACCTACTCATATTGGTTACCAGGTGCTTCTTCCTGTAGCTCGTTGGATTCATATCTTCCTGTAGATTATTATACAGGGGATGACATTGTTCATATCTTCTTGACATTCTTCAAGATTTGGATTACTTCAAGTTTTGCATCGTTCAGATGAAACAATTCATTATAATTTTAATCGTCACATGGGAATATTTAATTTCCTCCCAAGATGTGCATACATGGTTATTCATTTTCATTGAGTGGATTTGGCAGGAATATGTGTGTGTAATTATTAGATATATGGCTATTCATCTCCAGTAACAACTGTGTTTCACAAGGATATGGGCATTTTGACTTTCAAATATTTTTGTAGATATTTAAAATAAATGGCATCATCAAAGAGATAAGTTTTTTGACCATTCATTTTCAATTTATTTTGGAGAATGGTAATAAGGAGAGAGATTGTTGGATCTATAAATCAATATCAATAGTTTGTTTCTCTACCTTCACATAGATGCAATGTTTAAATATTTTAAGCTTACAGATTTATGGTGGCAAGCAATATCAAATCTATGAGAGAAGATCCAATCATGTCGTTAAGTTCAATCGTAAATCTCTTGAGATAACATATGGTTTATCCATGCATGATAAGCCATATATTTTTTCTTCTAGAATTAAATCGAGATTTGACTACTTCATACATAAAAACCAATAAAATAACTAATATATTAAAATTTAACTAAATGAAGATTATAAAATTTAAAAGAGAGAAGGTACCTAAATGTATATGCATGTGAACAACTTTTTAGATTGAAAACTTTTCAGAGAAATAAACAATTTCCTCACTTCAAGACAGTGAGTTTAGAGTTGATTTAAATGACTACTTTATAATCGTTTTAGTGCTTCCTTTAAAGTTTCCTCTAAATGGGTGTATGAACAATAGGAACTTACAAGCAATGCTTAAATTCTCTTTGCAGTTAGATAATTCACCTTGTTTATGGCCATTTGATAAAAGTAAATAAATGAAAGGTAAGTTTATACTCTGATTTTGTTCATTTGGAACACCATTCTAATTTTTTTCCATACGAAAGGATGAAATAAAATAAGTTTGATTGAATCCCACATATTTTACTAGTATCCTAATCTAGTTCCGTAGGTATTTCAAGAAAATCATTTGGATGCTCCATTGGTAGGTGCTATGGTGCTAAGTCCACATAGATATTAGATCCAATGTCATCAAGTCCTTTGGGGTTACCAACCACCTATGCAGCTGGTAGTCAATCCACCTTCCATTTGAAAATTCCAAGTAAGAAGGAGGAGAGCTCCATGAGCATTGGCCTGGTACCAACATCAACATCCCATTCTTCGCTTAAGTGTGTGTGGAATCTAGTTTCAGAGGTATTTCAATAAACTCATTTGGATGCTCCATTGGTAGGTGCTATGGTGCTAAGTCCACATACATCTTAGATCCAATCTCATCAGGTCCTTTGGGGTTACCAACCACCTATGTAACTGACAGTCGATCCACCTTCCATCTGAAAATTCCAAGGAAGAAGGAGGAGAGATCCACGAGCACTGGCCTGGTACCGACATCAACATCCCATTCTTTGCTTAAGTGCGTGAGGGTGGGTGAGATTATGAAAGAAAATGAACCAAACAAAGCAAACGAAAATAGAGGATCTTTGGGAATTTTATAATGACAAAAGAAAAATCTTAGTTGAATATCAAAAATATATTGAGAATGTAATTATTGTTTGTTAATGGAAGCTATGCCCGGTTAAGTTGTAGTTCTTGAAATAACAATTTGCTTACAGGATTCATCATTTTGTACGAACTATACATTTCAAAAGGGATAAACATGAGATTTGTCTTTTTTATCATTCCTCTGAAATATTTTATTGAATTCCACAATGCACCAACATTAAGATCGAAGTCTCACTTAAAACATTACGCCGAGATAAAGTAGCAATCTGACTTGAAAATTTAAATATTCATGAGGAAAAAGCGTAAAAGTGAATATTTTTTATTCTCAAACCGACTTGAAATTTTAAAGATTCTACATAGAAAATTTTAAAGACTTACACTAGAAAAGACGTTAACACCAATATTTTTGGTTCTCAAACGGACTTGAAAATTTTAAGATTCTTCCGAGTAAAATTAAAATATTTATCCCAGAAAAGACACGAATACGAATATTTTCAATTCTTAATCCGACTTGAGAATTAAAAGATTCTTCAGAGTAACAAAAATTAGTTTTCTACCGAATTGAAATTTTAAAGATTCTTCCTAGTAAAATGTAAAATTAAATTCAAACAGACTGAGAAATGAAATCTACAGATGAATTTGTAAAAGAGACTAAAAGGCAACACAAGGGCTTAAATGATGAAATCACATTTAAAACAACCACGAGAAGAGACTCATTGTCGTGCAAATAACTTTGAATAAATTAAAAATGTGTTGGAAGAACAAGGAGAAATTCAAAATAGTTCATTTAATGATATGATGCTCTCCATTGTCCAACATAAATTTAATACCAACTGAATGAAGACAAAATTGTGGGGGTTGACTGACAACCATAAGGTTAAAGAGTGACAAAAGCTGAAAGAAATCCTGATGGAATCGATCGTGGATTGACGACCTCAACAAAGACCCACAACCACCGCATTACACAGAAAAGGACCCAAGATTGAAAAATTCCTTATCAATACAGAGGTAATCTATGAGGGAATCCCTTTCTACTGCTGATGGAGGGTAGGGATCACATATTTGATTGAACAGAACCACCATCATCCTTACCTGTTATTTATTTGTTGCGTATTTTTTCTTAAGGCAACCCGATTAAATGATGGAGTTGCCGGTGCCACTTCGAGCCAACATTAGTCTCTGTCACTAGAAGAAAAAAACACAACAAAAGTTTTGCAGCCTTTTTCCACAACAAATAAAAGTTACAGTTTTAAAGCCATAATCTCATAGAAATTGTTTGTACCAGCTCCCAACCTAGACTTGATGCAGAAAAATGATGAGAATAGGGATAAACAGCGTCGCCCCACCCACAAAGTGAAGTGGTCTCCCAAAGCCTTCCCATCAAAAAAGGCCCAAAGGCGGAGTCCACTGTCTCATTCCTCATAACCCCTCAAAAGCATTTCAAGACCCACCTAACACCGATTTTAAATTGTGCAAAAGGATTCCAAAGAATTGAGTAGCCACACAAAGTGTGGCTTCGAGAGCTCATCTGAAAAGCGAGGAATTACGAACAAAATAGGCGTCCCAATGCAACAATGAAGGAAAAGCATTATCTGCGGAGTCATAAATGATAGCTGAAACCTCAAAGACCTCATAAAGGAGATGCCTTGCCAGCTCACCAATGGAATTGTTCAAGCCCCATTTACTTCCTCCCCACCTTGAAGTGGTAAAAGGGCATCCTTCTCCTGGTAATAGATGATCAATAGATGATCAATAGATGAAGTGGTAATAGATGATCAATAGTCTCCTCCTATTCCTTACATATCAAACACCAGTTTAGACCATTGAATTATCTCTTCTGTAGATTTTCCCACATTCGAATTTTGTTCTCCAGAATAGACCCGGATGATCAATTGGATGCTCGGTGTACCCTTTCAAGCGGCTCAAAAGCAGTTTTACAGCAAAATTTGAAATTTACTACTTTTAGGTTTTTTAACAGCAAGGGATATTTTTGAGGCCCTAAGCGATGTTTTTGGGAAAAGCAGGTTTTCAATGTCAAATTTTCTTTTATATTGCACCTAGAAATATTGAATCTCCTCGATGATACTTTCCAGCGGTGTATCATCATCTAAAATGGAATTGTATGCAAAATTTACGAGCCAAGGAAGTTGATGTACTAACACCCAAATGGGGCCCACATGACTTTTGAAGAAGCTGTCCTACTAGGGTTAGGTTTTGGATGTCTAGGGTTTTTGAAATTCCCTTCTTATTGTAAAAATTCCTTTAGAGCCTCATTGCAATGATCTTCTTAGAGAATGCGGTGGCGAGAGATGCATCTCTTCGAGGAGATAAGATACCACCATTCATCGAGTCTTTCCTTTCATTTTTTTATAGTCTTTGGCATTTTATTTCATTAATAGAAGTAGGTATTCGTATATCTATGTTTATGGTTGCATCTATGATACATTTTATGTTATATTATTGAATCTCTACGATATCTTTATTACGTTTCCTTTTGTTATATATGCTCCCGCTCTCATTGGGTAATAGAAATAATGCGGATCGGTGGTATCGAGGCGGTTGTTCTTGATCGTTTTTTTTTTAGTCCATGTCCCGATGAGGTTCGAGTATAGAAAGTTGGATCTCCAAATTGTCTCTCTCTTGAGAGAAAATCACTCTCACACCAAGGAAACCCTCAATGGTGGAAGAAAGAAAAATGGGCAGACGATCCTATCGATGCATTTGCTTGAGCAAACTCTCACTGCTGACAGAGGGGATGATGAAATGATGGAGAATTTTCCCACATCCCTCAACACCTACCGATAGCAACAAACACATCTTCATCAAGAGGCCACTTTGGGCACCTCACCTTTCAAGGTACAAAGTTAATTTTGATATACCATTTGAAGGACAAATAGATCAGAAGCCCTAGACAAATGGTTAAAATAAAACAGAATTTATTTCTTTGTTCTGGTACTTCGACAAAGAAAAGATCACCTTCACGCACTCCTTAAATCTCTCCCCATGTCCAAACATTGGTGGGAAACTTATTAGGAGCAAATTATCATAGAGGTCTAAATATATGGAAGTGCGATCCGACAGGATTTTTGTGGATGTGATAAGGAACAATATTACCACAATTGCAAACTAGCGAGGGACCAATACATGAGATGGACCACCTTTACTGACGGAGAGGGGCCAAAACAATTCCGAGTTCCACCAATACCTTACATACACCTTGCGCGCAAGTTGGGTATCAAAGACTCAGTGACATTTGGTTACGAAATCTTGTGGAGCTCTGAGATACATCAAAGCGAGATGGATTTTGGACATCTCATCACTCCGTCTTGCCCTGCTCGATATCTTTGTTAAAATGCGAGAAGAAATTTAGCGGCCGAACAAATGGGAGTTAGGTAATGCGCAAAATCTACATGTAATTATGACAAAGACATCCTAACAAGCGATCTCAGAAAACCGATCGATGACATACGGGGAAGAAGAAGGGTCACGGGAAGACAAAGGACAGAAAAATGATGCGATTTCCACAAAATACCACGGCTTTTAACAGATGAATGTCGCTAAAAAGTCATTGGTAGTAAGATTAAAGAAAGGGCGAACCTTGATTGAGAATTTGATTAGAAATGTTGGTAAGGAGCCCGATTATTGGCCTTGGAGACCCAGCACTGTTATGCTGACATAACAATTCAACCGGAAAGAACCAGCGAGATCGAAGGGCATGCTTTTTCATTCACGGATGTGGGTGAGGGGACCCCACTACATTTAATTATTGACAATGGAAGCCGGAAAGACCTCATCTCGGTAAATTAGGTCAAATAGTTGGGATTGTCAGCAACACCAAACCCACAACCATACAACATGGTGGCCATGGGATAGAGATCTTAAATTATTAGACCAACAATGTCGATTGTCATCACGACATCAGCCCTTCAAGGATGAGGTAAAGTGTGATGCTTCCCCTCTTGATATGCACGTGATGATGTTCTCTTGATCGTCATATATGTGGAAGCGCCATGTTGTTTATGAGGTCGACCCGTAGTGTCATTGTTACTTTGAGAGTTTTGGGCCAACCATATATGTGGAGACGCCATGTTGTTTATGAGTCTCGACCCCGTAGTGTCATTGTTACTTTTGGGGGTCATCTCTGCAGAATACCAGAGGTAGTTCCAACTATTGTTCCACCTAAAACATGTCGCAAGGTAGTATCTCATACTGCAAAGTTCAACTTCTTCACAATTTGTTCAAAAGGGGAACAAAAGGACACTGCAACCACTACAGCTTCGCCCCAGGCACCTTCTATCCAACAAAAGCAAGTCAACAAGGTTACAACAAAGCACAAAGATTCCTTATGCACATTGTCCTCTCATGTAGCTCAACTTGTTGAACAACCTCAACCTCAACAGGTTCATGACAGACTTCCACAAACTGAGCAGCGCGACGTCTCCAGCAAGGCAAGCAGCTCACCAAGGTCCAGATTCAGCAAACGCTTTTTCCACTCCCCCGGGAACTCAACATAATGGAGACCATTGCTTCCTAAGGAGGGAGGATTGATCCAGGTGGATATCAGTGGCCACCCACCTTTTCCAACTAGCTCAAAACAATTTTCTAGCAATTTTGGAAATTTACTATTTTTAGCAGTTTTTAACTTCCGGGGCCATTTTGAGGCCCTAAACGATGTTTTTTTGGGAAAACAGGTTTGAAATATTTGAATTTCTTCGATATTGTGCCTAAAATGAATCTCCTCGACGATACCTTTCCAACGGGTTATCATACTCCCAAAACGGAGATTGTATGCAAAAGTTACGACCCTGGGAAGTTGATGTACTAACTTACCCAAACGGGGCCCACATGACTTTTGGCGCTTCATCTCCTAGGGTTAGGTTTTTGGATGTCTAGGGTTTTTTACATTCTTGCTTATTGTAAAAAGGACTTCAGAGCCTCATTGTAATGATCTTCTTGCGAATGAGAGTAGCCATCACATCTCTTCTCAGAGATAAGTTGCTACCATTCTAGCGAGTCTTTCACTCTGTATTTTTATAGTCTCTGTGCATTTCTTTCATTAATAGAAATCATGTATTATTGTATATCTGTGTTTATGGTTGCATCTATGATACATTTCTGTTATATTATTGAATATCTGCGATATCTCTGTGCATTTCTTTATTATATCTCCGCTCTCATTTCGTGCCGAAAATAATCCGAATCACCAGACCAAAATTTTCCCTTTATCTGGGCACCTTTGTTTCCATATTTTTCTCCACCACCACTTTAGGTATTGTTGCAAAATTTCAGTACTCAATTGTACATAACCAACTTTTGGGGTGTAAACCCCTCTCGGATCCCCATCCCAAAGGAGTTCATCATCCCGATCGGAAAAACGAATATTTGCTCTCCTCAGAGAATTGATATACCAGTCCCAAGTAAATACATCGACCCCTACTAAGCCCAACGTTCACCCATATTTCCAACCTTGGTGCCAAATATTTGAGGCGAGAGGTTCCCCAACCTATGCTAGATAGAAGTACCCCCCTCGATTCAAAATTGAGCATAATTCTTCATGGAGTATGTGCTCTCTAGAACTGCTTGCCCAAGGGTTGTGGCCAATCCCGAGCCATTCCCAACCAATTCAAAAGCATTTAGTACAACCTTATACATAACAGAGATCCTCGTCGCTCGTAGTCCTGGGTGCCTGAGCCATTCCAACAAAGAGAGTGGAGCCACATATTTTTGTATGACTACTTTGGTCCATAAATATTTTGTGGAAATCATTCTCCACGCTGATTTTGTTGCTAATGCTTTAGAAAACAAGAAAATGTTCTTTAATCCCCAACCCCCAAGAGATTTCAGTTTTGCAATTCTCTCCCAGCAGACCCATGGAATCACTTGATTCTCCTTCTTTCCCCTCCACAGATAAGAGAAAGACATTTTTCTAGCTTTTTCCAGAATACCCTTTGGAATCCAAGAGAGGGACATCCAATAAATTGGGATTGCCTCCAGTACCGATTTGATCAATACTAATCTCCTAGCCCTAGAAAACCATTTATTACTCCAAACCTTCAATCTTTTTTCCAATTTTGCCAAAATCCACAACCAATTAGTCTTCCGATAATCATTGGGTTTTAAGTGGAAACCTAGATATTTTAGTCCCTCATCCATCTCCTGCAACTGGAAAGCAAGTTGATCCAAGAAATGTTGAATAACATCTGCCTCAACCAGAGAAAAGAGAATACTATATTTATGTTCATTAACTCGCATACCAGTTGCTCTTTTGAACAGGGTGAGACCCTCAATTAAAATGTCAGCCTCTCTCTTCGTTCCATCACAGAAAATTAAGATATTGTCAACAAAGAGTAAGTGTGTGAAGTACATCCCATTAGAAATTTTTATACCTGTGAATCTCCCAACATTTTTTTCCCCCGCTAGAAATCAACTGAGCCCTTCTGCTACTAAGAGGAAGAGTAAAGGAGACAAAGGACAACCTTGACGCAGTCCTCTTTCTGCTTGGAAAAAATAAGAGTCTGAACAATTGAGGAGTATGGAGAAAGAAATCAAAGTCATACAACCCATCACCCAATTGGTAAAATCCAAGCCAAACCCCAGATGAATCAAAAGCATTCTTAAATACAACCAGTTTACCCAATCAAATTCTTTAGATAAGTCAATTTTCACCACAACTCCTTTGAGCTTCCTCATTTTTATACTGTGAAGGCCTTCTTGAGCTACACCAATGGCCTCATGGATCTGCCTTCCTTCCAAAAAACCAAATTGTTCACAGGAAATGTGTTTAGATAAAATTGCCTTCAACCTTCTACTGATTACCTTTGAGATAATCTTGTACAAACAATTGCATAACAAAATAGGCCAAAAATCTTCAAAGGAAGAGTGATTATTTGTCTTTGGAATGAGTGTTATGAAGGTAGAGTTTATAGGATTATGAATATGGCCATTCACCCTTGATTCGTCAACCATATTCAGTACATTAGGTCCAATTACATCGAAGAAACCCAAATAAAATTCAACAGGCCATCCATCAGGCCCAAGACTTTTCCCTTTTTGGAAAGAGTGAAGAACTTCCAGTAGTTATTTTTCAGTTACTGGTGCCATTAAGGGCCCAACTTTATCCTCCTCTACAAACCGAGGGAATAACCGAGCCACCTGAACAATTTATGCAATAGATGAACCCTCCCGTGCTTTAAATAACTCACAGAAATGTTCAGTACCCAACTTGGCCAAGCCTTC
>SNQJ01S0071162.1:30832-54150 GCA_010110895.2 Picea sitchensis
TTAAAAGAGATAAATTGTTATGAGAGAGAGATATCATGTTTGTGAATCTGGTTCCTATATGGAATAGATATGAAAACTGATAAGTGGAAATTTGAAATCTATGGGGAGCAGATTTGAAAGAAATGTTTAATTAAAATTGATATCAAAATATATCATGGTTACTATATGCATGAGATAGTGGTGAGATGACAGATCTATCCTTAAGGGACAAATGATGGCTACTGAGCTAGAAATCATGGAAAAGAACCATTGTTGTGACATGAGACCGTTGTGATATGCCATGATTGTTGTTGATATGGTTATCCTGTGAGAGAGCTAGCAAGAGGGACGCTTTGGCAGGAAAGATGGATCGCCTAAGGGATTGTGCAATAGAGAAGGATATGTATGCCTAGAAGATGAGTGACCGTAAGGAAGAAGAGACCTAGATAAATATTTTTATCTTTTGATTGGGATCATGAACACATTGGGAATTTCAAAGAAAAAAAATGAATTGGACATACTATAGAAGCCATATGGATGCAGATCCATGAATGCACATATAAGTATTGTGCAGATATGTATATTTTCCTCCTAAATTACGAACAACAATGAGTAATTATGCATTAAATTGGTTTTAATATGCATGCTATTTGATATTTTCTATAGCCATGTGTTGGAATGTTGGGAGTTTGGGAGAGGACCAAATAGAGAAGAGGAAGACATTGTTGAAGCGATTGAAATTTAAAGGCATGGTAGGTGTTACTGAGATGTAGAGGACACTGGGGATGGTGTTCCTTTTGAAGGGGGAGTGGAATGTAATACCCCATTTTTAATCCCCTGATTATATGTAATTAATAATGATTATTGATTTCCATGACATGGCATATAACATTATAAATGTAATATCTGTTTAATGAAATATGTCGCACAATTGACTATTGGAGCATCAAAATTGGCCATAATACCACAAGAGGGATTACTGAGGGGGCATAAAGAGGGGATTCATATGTTAAAGGACCCCAAGCCACCTTGATTTAATTATGTTTGGGAAGATAACCATTATTTCCCTTTAGATTAAATCTGAATCCAACAATTAAATAAAAGGCACTGTTGGTAGTTGAGGAAGTAAATCCCAACATAAAGGCATGGGAGTGAGGACGATATGTCCATGGGGAATCGTGGACAACCCCATCAACATGAAGAAAACTCGGGAAGCTTCTGAGAGAAGTGTGGAGAATACATGGGTATGTGTAGAAGAGAAAGAGAAAGAGTTACAAGAAGGTAGAGGATGATGTTCTTGCGCTAGGTAGAATTTCGTGCAATAGAGGTAGAGCTCGTGTAGGAGCAAGAAGATCAAAACTAGGTAGCAGGAACCCAGGAGAAGACAAGTAATGTATGGAAGGAAATGTACAAGATTCCATCAGTAAGAGAAAGAGGAATATGAAGATAGTTTGGAAGAAGCTCTGAGTTGTAGAATTTGAGAAGAGAATACCCAAACCCAACTAGAGCATAGGGGCTGTGAATCTAATGTTTGTTGGGATAAGAATTGGCACTAAGAGGGGAGGGTTTTGAGGGACTACAAACGTGATGAAGGGCCTCCCTTGTGAAATTATAGCTAGTTGGGAAGGCATCAAAGAGATTTGTGGTGGCCTTGGTCTCTATGGGTAGAAGAATTCCTGTAGTAGTCTATTAGTGAAGGAGAGTGGATTTCATGATTAACCTAGAATTTTCTCTGTGAGTTTGAGGAATCCCTTGGTGGTATCATGGCCTAGCACGGGGGTGGCCATATTGCAGAAAGGAACATTGTGTTTGAGCCTGTGGTTGGGGGGCAAAGATCTCACCGACAGTCATTTAGGCCAACTACAACTCATAAATAGATAATTGTTCTCTATATTGTGTGTATTGGTTATAATAAATAACTTGTGCCTATTTTTGTATTAATGAGTATGTATGGAATGATGGATGAATGAATGGTTGTGTGAACCCTGTAATTGTCCTGTGTATAAGATAAATTACCATACATATTATTTTTTCTTGAATGCCTACATAAGGAGTCTAGACTTGTGATTGAAGACCTATGAAAGGTCCATGATTGACTATGAGCATGAATCTATAAGGACAATGCATAGTTGTATGCCTATGTTGTTTTCTGTGCACAATAGTAAAACTCTTGTATTTCATTTTCCTATGAGAGGAGATCATAATAATAAGTTAATGAAGGAATGAATCTATGATAATTCCTGTGTGTTAGGATATATTCCATACTAGTTATTGTTCTATTGAATGCCTACGTAGGTAACATGAAATCCATCACTTTAAGACCATGTGATTGGCATTGAAGTTATTTGTGTGTGTATGGAAATGAAAGTTTGCATGACACAAATCATGGTTTATAGAAATGGCTCAGTGTAGAGTCCTAACATGTGGGTTGGCATATTCCGTGGAGACTGAAGTCACCCTTGTGTTTTAGTGTTCCCAGGCGCATAACTTGCAGAGTGGCACAACAAAAATGTGATGATGGCAAGGTCATGTTGATGGAAAGCCCATGTGGAGCTGATATGGATTCGACGTAATCGATTACGCAAGGCCAAGTAGTAGATGCCATTAATGGAGCCCCAATGGTGGGTTGTGAGAACAGTTTGCGGGGAAGTGTGAAAACAAGTGAATTCAACTAAGTGTTGAGGACGAACTCGAGTTGTCCATTGATAAGCGAGAGTTGATCTCAACCATCTGTGAAGAATATTTAAGGGTCATCCTTGCAAGTAAAGTCTCAAGGGTGGGAAAGGCCTTGCGGAGTTAATCTTGTAGAAGAGGCCTCGCAGAGTTAAGCTTGCAGAAGAGGCTCGTAGAGTTAAGCTTGTGGAAGGGGCTCGCTAAGTTAGGCTTGCAGAAGAGGGTCCCCAGAGAAGACACTGTGGAATGGAGTATGATTGGTCTATGGGTCGTGGGCTGCCAAGGAACTGAGAATTCAATCAAGTGTGAATATCTAGAAAAGGCCACGCGCAAGCCTGAGAATGACAAGAGCTGTTAGATTGGTGAGGAACGGATCTAGATCATTGGATCTATCAGGCCTAGAGGATGGTTAAATATCATGAGAGTTGGGAACCTGCGTTGATATGGATCATGTCATCCATCCGATCTACCAGGCGTGCTAGTCACCTTGAGAGGGCCAAGTGCAGAAGAAAAGCGCCACTTCAGCTTTCTTAGTGAGCGTGCCATGTGGGAACACTATGTCAAGGGACACATCAACAAGGGTAGGCATATCGGAAGTCGCCATGTGGTTGGTGACACATGGATGGGGGATAGGTGTCCTTTGGTGGTAGAATCAAGATGATCTGGTAAAGTTTATTGGTTGAGCATCTTTGAGATTTGTGGAGATCTAGACTTTTGGTCATGGTTGATATGGTCCATTCGATCTTGCGGTGAGCTAGTTTTCACATGCTTCGTCTTGTGGGAATGTTTCATGCATGTGATAAGATGGAGAGGTTGTGGGTGTGAGGCCAAAGGCCTTGCGAGTTGCAGACCATGAGGAGACAAAGGAGCATGGAGAGTTGATCACCCGGTAGAATATTCCCCACGCATGAAGTTGAACTCGATAGTGTTGCGGCCCCTGTATATCCCAAAGGCTTGTGTTCGATTGTTTGACCATAGGACACGTCTACCAACATGCGCTGGTTTGTTCCACATAAATGTTAGCGGGCCAGTGACGTTGATTAGCATATGTGGAGTAGTCCACGTGGAGGCTGCATGGACATGATGATGTCATCACAGATGAAGGCCTTAGATTCTTTGGGAAGCCATAACATTCTTTCCAAGGCTAAGAATTGAACATAATTACAGTTGTTGGAAAGCTCTTGAGGATTAGAGTTAACTCATGGGCTCAAAATCAGAGTGAGAGTGATAGTTTAGAAGAAGAAATTTTGACACCCCACCAACCTAAGGAATGGTTAGGGGTTAGGTGTGTTACAAATATCCACCTTGACAACAATTTTCTTAATACCTTTCCCAATGAGTAAATCATCACCTTTCTTGTAAGCCAAGATAAGCAAAAAACCACCGCAACTTCTCTAACAAAACTGGTTACGTGAACATGTCTGCAAAGTTTGATCAAGTATGGACCACTCCACCTCCATCAATAACCTAAACCTAAGGTAGATCTCATCTTGTTTCAATCACCCGAATCATCATAACCATAGAATAAATCACTACATCCACTATAGGTGATACTCGTGCTTCTAAGATACGAAAGACCCATTTCCATGCTCTTTACCTGGTTTTTCCATGTGTCCATTGACAATGCCAAGTACATGTGAAATATTTGAACATTTCATCGCAAACATCAACCTTCCTACTACATTTGCATAACGAGGCATATAATCATTTTCTTCCTTACTACCAAGACATAAACTTGAAGAAAACTTACAATGGAAAGATAAAAGTATATTTATCGGTTTCGTAATGTTCATATTGAATCTCATCAATATCTTCTCCATAGACTTTTGACAACCACCACTTACCATTTTCTTGTTTTTGTATAATTCTATGCCCAAGATTTGTTTTGCTTCTCCTAGATCCTTCATCTAGAACATCATGATCAACTGAGCCTTGAGGCTGTTGATCTCAACCATGCTTTTCTTGCAATAAGCATATCATCAACATATAACACCAAGATAATGAATATGTCATTAAAACTTTTGAAGTAAACAAAATGATCACTCACTTCTAGTAAAATTTTGGCTCACCATGAAGGAATCAAAAGTATTTTATCATTGCATGGTTACCTTAGGCCATAGAATCATTCCCTGAGTTTGCAAACAAATCTCCCTTTGCGATCATGAACAACTTATGATTGTTCCAAGTACATATCTATGCTAATGATGATTTTGTGGGAAGTAGGATCCCACAATCTACATCCCTTAACTCCATCG
Organism: Picea sitchensis; assembly: GCA_010110895.2. Lineage (NCBI taxonomy): Eukaryota > Viridiplantae > Streptophyta > Pinopsida > Pinales > Pinaceae > Picea > Picea sitchensis. The sequence continues at coordinate 35,740 of SNQJ01S0071162.1, forward strand.
CCATAACCAACAAAGATTACTTCTTTGTTCCCTTGACCAAATCTGGCCAAGCCAACTAAGTGAGCCTTCGCCCCCCATCTTCAGGATAACTTCAATGGAGTATCCTAAGCCCTTTTAAAGGCTTAATTACATGCAATCCACGAGGTCTAAAACCATGATTGTTGTCCTAACATTCCCTCTCTTTCCCATGATCAAATCCAACCAAAATTCCCTCAAAGTCAGGGTATTTGTAAATACCACATGCCCCCCCCCCTATCAACTAGGTCTATGTCTAGACTTTATTGGTGAAATTTCAAACCCGGGGTACTCATGCCTAACCAGGTCTTACAATTGTATGGCCATTTACATGTAATTAAAAAGAATTGTTAACTCCACCTTGAACTTTGCATTCAAACCTTCACCTTGCCATCTTAGTGGGAAACCAAGTCTTCTTCCTCATACCGGAGCTCCCAACTATGCAAAACATCCTCCTCGCACTTCGTGAGATTGACCTCGAGATCATCATCATCTCCACTGCTACTGTCTTTTCCATCACCATTGCCTCCATGGTAACCACACGAACCATTATCGTTGCCATCACTGTCGGCTCCAAGTCTGCCTCCTCCGAAAATTCCAACCATGTATCTAGTGATGGAAGCCCCTTTGGAGCCGTAACCTTTGCCTCCATCAACGTAATTGAAAGAAATATATATGGGAACCTCCATGTCCATCATATACTCCAAAGAAATTTAGTGGAGAACTTTCATTAGATTTATGTGAACTGCTCCAATGCAACCCCCAACAACTCTACACATAAGAGAGAAAAACCCAGGCACAGATGCCACAACCCTTCCTTTAAAAAAGTTTACAACTCCACTGATATTGCAGACTATGGGATACAAAGGGTTTTCGATTGCAATGGGTTTCCAAATAGACTCAAAGGGCCAAGAACGGTCCTCACCTACAACCCACTGCAAAAAACCTTGATCTAACAGGTATCCAACTGAAGGTTTCTACTCAAGGGGGAACAAACCCTGCAGATTGAAACTCCATGACCTGCCCTCGGTTTGGACTCCACGACCACACTTTTCAGCGAAATGTTTGCTTTTCCTCTCTTGGAAGATGCACCTTGAAGCCTCAGTATACCAAATCCTTGTCCCATAACTGCTCGAACACCCATCACACACTCTCCATGAATTGTGAATCAAGTGTCTTATAGTCATCCTTGAAATTGATCCATTGACCAACCTTGGTAACAATTTTCTCCCATTCCTTGCTATGCTGCATAATGATACTCTGACATTCTTCATTATACTTGTCAATGCCCGTGGCTAGGACATCGTCTATGCTCTTAATGCTTAATTTGGTGTCAAACTTGAACTCCAAGGGAAAGTCGTGGCAATCCGATCCAAATTACATGCACATCTAAAAAAGATCTCAACAAAGGCCCCTTGTGGTATATTAGTTGTACTTCTGGTGCCTCCTCTACCATAGCTATAAATGATCATATACCATAAAATCCGATCCCTTTCCGACGTTTAGTCAGGAGGGATGCCTAAAGGAGGCCCTGAACTCTCCTTGGCTCGACCCTCTTCAAGAAACCCTCGATTTGACTCCTCCTCCAACTCTTCACAGATCCACCCTCTGCGCGCAGGCAACCCTCGACCCTCTCTGTTCATAACCTTCACTCGACCTCAACTCCGATACCACTTGTTGGAGTCAATTTACAAACCATATATTTAATAAACAAATAAAATAAGAGAAGATAAACACATCATACAACACACAGATAGAAGGGACAATGATAAAAATGGTTTTCAAGTATCAAGAAGCTCCTCAGGAGCAATTACATTTTAACAAGAAAAAACTCAAAAGTTTTGAAGCATACAGGAAAATAAAGACTTAAAAAGACTGCCACTAAATATAATTGATAGATATGTGTTCTCGCCACCCAACATATATTAACCACTAAAAACATAACAAAATTTAAAATATAAATTTGATCAGTAATCTCAACTAATCCAACCCAACATCCAACATAATTAACAAATACCCTATATTTTCTTTTTCACGGACTTCTTAAAATAGATTTCTCTGATTAATTATGCCAAAGTCATTTTTAGTGTTAGGTTTTGTAGAAAACCTGTAAACTGTTTGACAAGTTTTCCAAAACAACCCTCTTTGTTAACCTTTTCATCTTTGTTCAACAACTACCACTGTACATCAAAACCACCTACACCTGTCCCTATCTATTTCCACCTGTCCCTATCTCTATCTCTTTGAGTCAATATTTGATAAGCTCGGATCAGATTTTGTTCTACGCCTTTGATTTCTATATTCTGATAAGGTTAGAGAAGATATTTTTCTACAGCTTCGAATGGCATATCTCCATCATCTGGAAGATATGTTAAAAATCTCACCCTGTTCGAACCATCGCGAGTTGAGTGGTCTCCTCTCCCTTGATTTCCCGTGTCAAATTTCTCCAAGCCCACGGGGTATTGAAGTCCTTGCGGGGAAAGAGCCTGCGTGCAATGTTCTCGCAGAGTAGAGTGGAACGATCGTAGGACGAATCTAAGGAAGGGAACCACTTTGCCCAACTTGAGCGCCTCCAAGTCTTTAGATAGCGAATTGGCACTGAAATCTTTGGTAGAGCTTGATCCCTTCACCCATGACCAAATTTGGCTCTTCTACTTTGCGATTATGCATTTCCTATTCCTCTGGTGTTTCTCCATCCCTCCCAATTTTGTTCGCATTGTTCTTGAGTACAAATCCAACTTGGGAGAAATGCCACTCATCATAATCCTTAAAAGATTTCTTCCTCTGAAACCCCCATCCAGGTATAAATCAAAATCGATATCTGGGTGCAAATTAGAGTTGAAGTTATATCCCATCGTGGGCTAGCTCACATCAGTGAATTGGGTGGAGCTGGGAGACCAGCTTAAGACCTGCATGACACACAGCGTTCATACAGCCATAGTTAGAATAAAATGGTCAGTAACCCAGGACAATTTTGGAGCTCGTTTGTGGTCGGCTACTTACAGTTCACGGGATCGATCCCGGGCAGACAATCCTCGACAAAATTTCACACTCCGGCAAATTCAACTCGCTATCCCGGCGAGTTGCTGGAATGAAAAATAAAAGGAAAGGAACCAATGAATGCTTTACAGTCGTCCTCGTTTTATGGGCTGATTCAGTTGACAGTAATTGGAGATTCGATCGAGAAAAAAGTGTTAGATCGTACGAGGGACATATGTTGTGTAGAGAGCGGTCATTGTTCTGTCAAAATTTTTTGCTGTCAATTAAAGAATGGATGCCGTTGACAGAGTCCTTTCACATCGCTTGATTTTACGAGGAGATATTTACAAGGATTGGTGTGCAGCGTATCAATTCAGCAAGAAAAAAACTGGTACAAATGCTCAACCTATGGGATTAATTCAGTAAAGAAAACAAGTACAGATGCTCAACTGCCACTAATAAAAACATGGGTATATTTAAAATAAATAAAATTAAATACTTACCAGAAGTATAAGCATTATCATCTTTCTAATGTAACAAATCTTCAGGAAAATATGGATTCCAATACCTGAACTAAACAAACATGATTGTTGTGAACCCAATTAAATTTCATCAACCTGGTTACATTCTCTTCTCCTTGACATCCATGTCATTTCAAATTCTAATGTATAACAAATCTTCAATGGGAAAATATGGATTCCAATACCTGAACTAAACAAACATGATTGTTGTGAACCCAATTAAATTTCATCAACCTGGTTACATCCTCTTCTCCTTGACATCCATGTCATTTCAAATTGGAAAATACTTTGGGTGCAGTGCAGTTATCAACACATGCCCAGTAGTCAAAGTATTGCCCTGTACAATGCTTATTCCCAGTCTCATCAGATTCTACTCTCTTCACGCATGCCTGATATTGAAAAAGTGGCTTCACACAATTTGACTTACAGGACTCTTCAATGCATGCCTTAGGATCAACGGGTTATGTGTCTGACATGATTGATGAAATGGAGAAGCGGTTGGTGCGCCCAAAGTGCTGAATTGTACCGTCCAGGCTCTCAAAAAACATGGGTATATGATACACTTTCAACATGGAGTTCATAGACTAAAAACCAATGATATTATTGTTAATCACAATGGGAGTGGGTTAATGTGGGAGTAATCTTTTCTTTCCAGTGATATCTATTTTCTGAGTATTTGGTTGGTTAAAATGGAGAAAAACCCTTGGAATAAGGTTTTTAAATGTATGAAATTTTGATCCATGCTAAACTCAAACTACTCTTGAAAATTTGGCTAGATTCAAGCCCCTTTTTTGTTCTGAAAAACGAATTTATTTGCTTCCAAGTTAACCTACGCCATCACAATTTCAATGACATTGTGCCTTCCTGATCTAACCCAACTATTGAAAGTTGGGTTTCACTGTAAATGACCACCATAATATTTTTTAATATGAAATTTATTTAAAAATAATAATTAAGTTAATCATAAATTTTTATATTATTTATTATAGTGAATATAAATTACTTTTAATTTTGGAGTTTAATGAAAAGATCAAATTTTTTGGAGTATAAATTTTTGTAATCATTTAAAATTAATTTAAAATTAATTTAGATTAATTATAATCTTATGTAAAATTTATAATTTACAACTTTACAAATATAAGTATGTAAAAATAAAATGGTGGTTATTATTAAGATATTTATTTTTATGTTATAAATTGGTGTATGAGATTCTTTTTCTCTAAGGATTTGACTATTAAAACCTATATATTTATATATACCTTATTTCATATTGGATTCGAATAGTGTAGCATTGATGGTTGTGAGGAATGATTGTTATCCTCCCCACCCGAGTTCAATTCTCATAATGAGATGAATAAAAGATCATAATGAGTATGTTGTAATGGCTTCAAGCCTATATGTATTGGAAAGTTGCATTAATTGAATAGCAAGGCAATAAACTTATCTCTTTGATGATGCCATTTATTTTAAATATCTACAAAAATATTTGATATCCTTTCCAAACACAATTACTCGAGATGAATATCCATATATATAATACCCATATATATATGTAAATCGAATATTTCCCATGTGTATAATAAGCTACAAGAAGATATGAATCCAGCGAACGAACATTATTTTAATATGGCATTTGTAACCTTCGTGACTCGTAAATAACAGAGAGATGCCCTATTTAACTCCAAATTAATGACTATTAATTACATGAGTACTTGATGAAAAAATGCTTTAAAAAAACTAGAGAATAGTCACTCACCTCTCATCTAAAATAATTAGTTCTTATCACTTGAGAAGCCAAATTCAATCGTTGTTTTTACATGTTTTCTTTGTTTGAGTTCAAATTCTAAGAACAAGCATATTAACGTTTCCATGTATGCATATAAGTGTAAGTGACTTTAGTTTTTATGTATGCAAATGGAAAAGTATAAATTAATTTTAAAAGCTTTGAAAAAAAATATTCACAATCATTATTTTTATATTTTGTTTTAAAAATATAAAACAAACTCAAAATTGATTCACAAACTTAAAATTACAATCTAAATAATGTATAAATCAAAGAGGGAGTTACACTATTTCTCACTTTCAAAATTTACAATCTTTTCATCAATTTGAAGTCATCATTAAAATAATAAACCAACTTCAAATAAGATTATTTTGATTATAATATCTTTATGATTCTAATTAACAACATTAATATAAAAACTTCCCTCAACTTAACTTACTTCAACTTAACTTACTTCAGCATTTCCATTGGTTTCCACTGGCCAGCTTAAGGGTATGCTAGTTAATATACACGATTGAGTGGTTTCCTTTTGTTAATTTCAATTCGAATTGCATCCACAGGTACAGATACGATGTCTTTATGAGCTTTAGAGGACCTGATGTGAGAAAAGGTCTTGTGGATCATCTGTACCATGCGCTCACAAGCGCGGGCTTACGTGTTTTTATCGACACCCACAGTCTCCAGAGGGGGGAGGACATCTTTGCGAGCTTGCGCAACGCAATTGACGTCAGTCACATCTTGTTGCTGATATTCTCCCCAAATTACGCAGAATCTGTATGGTGCCTCACAGAAGCCTCACTTATCGCACGCCAAATACTAGTACAGAGGCAGAGGATTGGGTCGACCATCGCCATTCCTCTGTTTTATAACGTCACTGCGGCGCAGGTGCGGTGGCCGGAGCAACGTGGCGGTCCATTTGCTGAAGCATTCGAAAAGCATCAGAGCAGTGGGAGATACAGCACTGAGGAAATCCGTGAATGGAAGTCTTCTCTCTTCGAACTTTGTCGTCTCTCTGGCTGGTCACTTCAAGAAGACTTCAATGGGTGGGTAACTTGTAAGATTCCCTCCTCTTCTCTTATGTATTTCTCTGTTTCTGCTTCTTCTGTTAGAAATGTTAATATTTTCGAACTCTATGCATTGCAGCTACGAAGCAGCGCTGGTGAAGTGTGTTGTTGAAGAGGTAGCTAAACTTTGTAACACTGGCCCCAACAACTCGCCATCAATTTAATCCCACCGTCTCGACCATGGTCCATTAAATGTCGATAGCAAGCTCATTTATAATTTATCAGGTTCTACTGATAGCGAACAATAATTGCACCATGTATATGGCCTATAATGATTTAATATGCATACGCAGGTTTTCTGCTCTTAGCCTTTTCTTTCTTTTCTCAACCTCTATTTGATAGGAGTCTGATTTGATTTTAATATGTTTTCAAAAACCATTAACTATTTGTTATATTTGTTATTATTTTTTTCAAATAAACAATCTTAGTGGATTTAGCGATTAAGAACATGTATTTGTTCTTAAAATGATAGGTTAATCCAGAAGGAGGGAACTCTGTAACCTTAAGTTTAATCCAGATGGAGGGAACTCTGTAACCTTAAAGTTAGATTATAATATATTCTCATTTTATTTTTAGCATTTTAACCTAGTTTAATTATAATTTTGAAAAATAATGTTGGGTTTTTCTGGCCAGAATCCTGAATACTGACCGGAAAATCCTTTGTTCAATGTAAGCTTTATGGGGTTGACCTTCATATCTATTTTTGTAACTCATGACACCTCCACAAACTTTTTGGATTGGAATTTGCTAATTTGAAATCTGTTTGAGGAGTATTTCACAAGACTCCCACCAAAGGGCATGCAAAGGGCATGCTAATATTTGAAAAATGGTGCTTAACAGATAAAGGTCTCATGCCACTTTTAAGTTAAAGGACTTGGGAGAGATATTAGATACTATGGATAAGTTTATAGCATGGAGATCACCCAAAGGAGCTAAATTTAATTAGACAGATTACTGTACATGAATTTACAGATTGATACTGATTATTGTAGGGCTATTATTCTACTTGCTGAACGTCCTGTTATATATAGTTATGGACTAATTGCAGTTTTAACTACAGCCACTGTGATCTCATGCTTACGCATGTAGTGGGATGGTAGTAGATTAATTATAACTAACAATAATTATTTTATAAAAGTAGTTGATATAAGTAGATCAAGGTCATTTTTCACCTTTCCAAACTAATGATGTCAATCTACGTATATCAACCACTTTTATAAAATAATTGTTAGTAATTAAATAAACAAATTATTGAATTTATGTTCAGACCGGAAAAACATATCTATATTGCCACATTACAAAAACAACTTTTAATAATAATCCAAATGTTTCGATCCACAAGTCCTCCAACTTGCCCCTGGACTACATCGGCCCGTGGACTTAGAGACCAATAATGGATATAAACAGTAGAAATAAAAAAGAAACGAGAACATCTATCACTCTGCACTCAGCCTATCTTGTTAAAAAAATGTAGGTGCTATGCAGATACCCTGAAATTTCCCTACTGTGTGACCCTGCTGAATACTCTTTGCTTCTTCACTAATGTAGCCACTTAGCCAGTGATTAAATCAGCATATGGAATGTAAAGAATTATGTTGAAAAGTACATTATCAATATAAAATTTTGGTAAGCATTCAATAACTCAAAAAGTATGGGGTTTTTAATCAAAACTATGTAAGATATTTATATTATTGTACTAAAAGATGTTTTTTTATAGTTGGTGATTTGAGTTAAGTTTGGGATTAAATCAACTAGCTGCAATTACAATCCAAGAGTATATCCAACACTTTGCAATCTAGATATACTAATAACTTATGACTTAGCAGGAGGTGTGTAGGGGGTCTACTGTTCTAGCTTTATCACAAAGAGTCAAAACAAATATTTCAATGTCAACATAAATAAAATATTTCAGTCTCCATATTGTGTAAAATAATTTTATATCAATTTTATATAGAAATAAAGTAATTAAAAGTAAAAAATTTCTTGATCCAGGTGCTTTTTATTTCCTAATATGAGAGAGATGTGTAATTCCTTAAATCTTATGGTTAAAACATTTTAATGGTGTGTCAATCACTATGAAGGAGATGTGTAATTCCCTCAATACTCAATATGGAATTCACATCATGGGTTGAGAAGATCACGCCCCTCAAAGTGAAAACTTAAAAAAAAATATATAAAACATTTACACTTAAATGATGGATCTACACTAGTTTTAAGAATTTAATCCCTATTAATCCCATAATAGATATAAAGTTAAAATAAATCTTTGTTATAAGTTCAACCAATAATATAAATTTAAAATTACAACTATAAAATTCAAGAAAAATAAAAGAAATAAAACCCAAAGTTTAGATATTAAAATGAATTCAATTTCTTTGAAAAAAAACAATAAAGAAAGGAGAATTGCAATAGCTAGTCATAATTAGCCCTAACAAACCGAAAAAAAAAATGAGAGGCCCTAGAAAATGAAAGAACAAATTATCCAATTTAAAGCAATTGCATCAAATCACATAATAATTTCTGAGGTGAATTGCTATTGTTTCATAATTCGCAGTATCAAAGAAACACCTCAAATTAAACCCAAAATAAAAAAAATCAGAGACGAGAAAGAACCGATCGGTATTGAACATTATGCAGTAGATTAAACGCAGCAGGGTAGAGAATTGCTTACTTTTACCGTGATTTCTCCCAAACGACAGGGCTCGAAACCGGTCAGGCCCGACATATTGAACCGTAGAGAGGCCTTCAATATTTCTGCAGCAACAGAGCTTAGTCGCTTAGTGTCAGAGAATCCCTTCTCCACAGTGGAGAGTTGGATCCGAAACTGGTTCTCTGCTAATTATTACCAGACGGAGAGAGCATTTAATGAATCTCTGTGTCTGAATTGGGAATTGGGGTGTATGAAGCACAGCTACATGGGGAACAGATGATCATGTGCATTGAAATCAGAATTGGAGTCCGTTGACAAAAGGTCGGCGGATCCGACATTCGTGCATATTATAATGTTTGTTTTCAATGTAATAAAAAACCAAAATACCAAATGATTGGTTATACGCCTGACTCTCAAGTTATCTCCACCCTCTGACTATCTTATGTCGACATTACAGGTCCGACACGTTTCCGTGGGATACTCCTTGCATGTGTCGTCAGCCAAACGTAACGTAACTACCCTCTCTTTTTATACGTATTCTTCGTATAATTGCTAGAAGGTGGGAGAGTAGGCCAACTAACTAAGAAGTAAACATACTTGTTGTTTTTCAAGGAAAAAAATGCCTTGAATCCAGCGAGATTTTCAAGGGTAGCCTGAGTTTTGCAGGATCAAAGTTCCATGCATTTCAGAAACTTTATTTCAAAGATTTTGCCTCATTTTAAACCAATTCATGCTTAGAAAATCGACAGAGTTCTGGAATGGCCAAAAATTTAAAACCACACCGTCTTGACTTGTTGAAAAAGTATGATTTTCAATAATTGTAACTGGAGCTGCAGCTGTCACCTTCAAAACTAATTTAATTTCTTCCCAAGTGGCCCCACCACCAGGTTGTAGTGGAAAAAAATAAAATTTGATTTTCAATAAATGGAGTCAGTTGGCACATTCAAAAATAATTTTATTTCTGCCCAAGTGGCCCCACCACCATGTTGTACCTTTCCACTGGAACCCACTCACTTTATCAAGTTTATCAACTTGCATTGTGTAAACGTTTATCAAGTCAAATTATAAACATGGTTTATCAACTTGCATTGTGTAAAAGTTTATCAACATGGAGTTGTTTAAATATTTTCTTTTTTGACACTTTTTACTTGAATTGGGTTTAAATAGCATTTTTGAATGTATAAATGAATTCAGTACACTCTAATCATATACATTGAACCACTCAAATTTGAATAAAATTGATTAGAAAATATACCTGCAAAAAAATAGAACATTTAAACTACAACTAAATGATTTTTTTCATAAATTTAATAAAATTAAGTAAAAGTGAAATTGTATCATTTCATCATGATTCAAGATTTAGTTATAATAGAAAAATGTTTTGAAAGATTTTATCCAATTTAAAAAAAAATTATTACAATATTAAACAATTTCTTTTAAATTTTAAATTTTTTATTTTTATTATTTTATTCTACATTCCATTATGTTATTCTTTTTGTTTGGGTATTATTGAAGTATCTAACATTATTACATGTTTTGTATTTTTTACGGTTTATAATATTATAAGATTCAACTCTCTAACCTGGTTGGAAGAATCTAATTCATGCATCTTCCTTTTCTTGAAAAACGTCTTCCTACAATGAAATGACTAGAAGTGAAGTTGCTTATTCCTTCTCGAATTTTAAGCATATCAATTACTCAAATTCTAAAATGATCTTAGTGAAATTAAAACATTATTTTCATTACATAATTTTAATTTAAATATTTAATGTATTTCTAGATAAATAAGGTTGCATGGTAGTCCAATTCCTCTCAAGTGGAAAATACATGGTGCCCAGTGGAAAATATATTGTGAATAATCAAATTTAATGTAACTAAATGTATAGATAATAAAAATAGCATTATTTTTTATGCAAAGAGGACAATGATAAGAATAAAAATAAGTAAAAATAATTAGCATAAAACTTCAAAAAAACAAGCAAAAAAACTATTTGTTCAATGTTCAATGTGGAGTAAAATTTAGTAAATAGAAACAATGTAAAGTGTTTGGAGTAAAAACATTTAGCATAAAACTTTGTAAAAATGAGGCAAAAAGATAAAGTCTTTACTATGTACTAAAACTTATACATCTCCAGCACAAACATATGGTTTGTACATATAGGCCTCCCACACCTTAGCACATGTATACACGTGGACAACGAACACTTAGTAAATAAAATACATCTTAAGCACACATATACTTTTTGTGTGTCCCACAAGTATATCCCCGCACATGCTAAATTTTATAACATAGTAATTGATAATGCTCTTTCTTAGTTGGTGTAAAATCGAATTTTAAATTTTATTAATATAGTCCTATACAAATAATTAAAAGATTAATAATTATTTATTAATTTAATAAAAGTTAAGAATGTGTGCACAAAGTTGGTGAATGAAAACGTGGCAAGGGGGTCAACAGAAATAGATGTTCGAAAAAGCCTGAACCTCCACTAAACATGCCACATAGGCATGTTGGCATAAACAAATACACATTCTTAAGAACACGCACACGTTCCTGTTGTGCCCATTTTTTAAGGGTATGCAGGCGTGATTTGTGCCCATTTGCACACCGCACCTTATGTTTTTCCTTGTTTTATCAATCAAAGAGGAGGAGCAAAGCCCAAGATCTTGCCACTGTGTCCTTCTCCGCCCAGGAATGCTTGATTTTTTTTCATTTCCTTTGTTATCTTTGTCTCCTTTGTTGTTTTTCTTGTCTCCTCTCTTGTTTTCTTTGGCTTCTCTCTTTGTCTCCTCCTTTGTTATCTCTCAACAATTCATTAATATTGTATAGTTTTTTTTCAAGTTCAATGTAAAGATAACACATAGTTTTTCTTTATTTTACATAAAATTATGTTAATGATTTTGTTGGGATAAAATGAAATTGTTGTTTGTAATAACTTTGTCATAAGCGCACTTATTAAATTGTCTTATTAAATTGCAACAAATATTATTAAAATGGAATCCATAGACAATGAAAACTGCCCACAAGCAAACCAAGGCAAGGAAAACCCCAACCCACCACAAATACCAAAGATAAAAATACATATTGATGAGGGGTTGGCTACTCTGAGATCACTTGTGAATGATTTAAGGGGAACCAAAGAACCTAGTTGAGAATCCTTGGCCACTTCATTGGACATCATTGTGAGGTCCAGTGCAACAAGGGAAATTAACCGAGCTATTTCTGAATACAAGGCTAGAATGTTCGAGTATTACAGGATTGGACTGGATAGAAACCAAATTAGAGACTTGGGTATTACGAAACAAGATATGATGTCCCTTTTAATTGATCCTCATACTACACAACAACCATCTATCACCAAGAAACACATTTGTATTGATTGGTGCATCCACCCACAAATTCTTCAAAATTCGATGGATAGGTGGTTTATGGTATTTGATGCACCTCCCTGCAATAACAGGGAGGTTCCTTTATATTTTTTGAGAAAATTATGAGTAGAATTTGTTTTGGGTCACCATGTCAACCACTTCGACATTGGTGACTTCCAGGGGGGTGGGTCAAGGGTCCACACAAGACCGAGAGCATGTTATTTATGATCCCATGTTAGGTCCTCGTCCCCCCAGGCGAAGGACTAACCTCCTTTCCCAACATCCTCCTGTTGCAAAGGGATTGCAACAGGTACCTGTAGCTATATCATCCTTGACTTGGAGCCTTGTGCAACATGGTAGCTTTGTTGCACTATCTCAGCAAGAGGTGCATGCCGATGACATTGATAAAGGGATTGAAACTTCAACCCCTAGAGCAGAGTGCAGTGAGGAGAGGGAACATGGACATAAAAGTCATCCATCTGAACCTCTCAGATACTCAAGTTGCAGATAGACTTGTTATGGGCCTATGGAGGCCAATGGACAACGGAGCTTCATGGAGGAGGTTAGTATATTAACCATCTCTATGTTCTTCAACGTTATACATAGTACATGTCTTTATTTCGATATTTTATTGTATGATGTTTTGTAGTTTCTATGCCCAAATAACAAACCCTCTACATCGATAGATGCATCGGTGTTTGTCCTCATCATTGATGCAGAGATAGAGGCAACCTTCTCTTTCGGTGTTCCACATACACAGGTATGTGTGACATTTGGTAAATTCACCATAGTGATTTTTTTTATTTTCTTCCATCCTCAAATTTATAATGTTCTTGTGTTTCTATAGGTTGCAGGAGCAAGTGATACCGAACAATGTCCACCTGGGATGGACAAGTCACTTGCCTTACAGGTATTATGTGTTGAGTTAAATCTCATCTAAATCTCAAATTTGTTGTATTTATGTTGTTGGATGTTACTATTCGGTACTAATAACAATATTATTAATATATATGGAGGTTGCTGATATTTTCGCTAGTTACAATACTAGTTTGGTTTTTGGGTAGCCGACCATGGATTTTGGGTTACCTATTTCCAAGCCAGGAGTTATTCCATCGCTTGTATATCCTATGGGGGTTCATCGCCGCCCACCCCCAATACCTTTCTTATTTGGTACATCCTCAGTGGATGCACCCATAGGTTACCCATCTGCACCACCTCTTCCATCGCATCCATCCACAATGGATGCATCTGTATGCCACCCCCCAACCATTTCAATCTGCGCCATCCACCGAGGCTTCCACAAAAGATGTCACCTCAAAGCAGGTTGTATAGCTGAGGGATCCACCTATCAATGACTCTCCATTGATGCCCTAGATATTCTCGGTGAGATGATATGTTGTTCAATTTTTATGTATCATGAATGGAATTGATTTTATGCATATTTGTTTGAATTTCATGCTTTGATCCTTGTTATTGACATAGGGTGGCATCACTGAGAGATTAGGTTCACCGAGGAGGGTAACACCCTTACAATTGTTAGTACCATCTGCGAGGAGTTGTCTTATGTTGAATTACAAAGTATCATTTTGTAAGTCTTTTAATTCATTGTGGAAAAAAAATTATAACAATGTTTTTTATTTATGTAGTCTCTGGAGCAACGAACCATGCCTAGGTGAAAAACAACTCGAGGTGCTTCTTCGAGAAAGAGAATAAAGATCGATTTCCAGGATGCTCCTGAGGGTGATGAGGGTGGCAGTGGTCAATGAGTGACCAATGGATGTCATTTTGTATCTAGGCCACCATATGGCTATTTTTTTTTTATGTTAGGGCACTTGATGTTGTTATGATATTGGGTGGGATGTGCCATATTATAAAAAATATACAATTTAGACAATGTTGAATACACACACACACACACAATTCATGCCACATTTTTTATGAATCTCATTGTTTCTGCATTCTACGTTGATGAATGTATGAATTTCAAAGTGTATGAGTTTTTTGCGTGTGAATGTATGAATTTATTTAATTTGATTAATTACTTTTTAAAGTGTGAAGGAAGTCTATGTAAGTAAGAATAGTTTGTTTTTTCTAAAGTGATTATAAATAATTGAGTTACTCATTAACAAATCTATTATGGTGGAAACAATTGATAAGTGATAAATGGATATGCAATTAATGGTTCTCAAGGACCTAAATTTGACAAAATACTGAAGTCCCATCCTAGTTAAGACTCGAGGAACCAATAATAAGAATCGTGTAGGCTAACATAATCACAATAGAAATAAGAGAGTTGAAACCTCACATTACTCTATCCAATATGAAACATTGTTCATTATAATGACAATCACAACATGTTACAAGGGTTTCTTAATACAAAATCGACACATAAAATATGAGTGCACAATAAATCCTCACATCAAATGAAAATATACCCCAAATTCTCCATTAAGCTTTCTAAACTGTTCTACAATGTAGCCCAAGAGGAGAGCTCCTAAATACCCAAATTCTCCAGCCTTTATAATGGAGAGAGAACTCTTCTTTATAGAGTGAATGTCTTCTCTTATACAATACAATATTATTATTTTCTAACTAACTCCATGAAAAGTCAAATAAATATTATAGTAATGAATTAGTTAGATCTCTCCTCAATCCATGGTTGACCATGTTACAACATGTGGACATTATCCTCTCCAAAGAAATTCATCCTCATAAAAAAATAGTAGTAGTATGCACCAAATAATTCTCTTGAAGGGGACACACCACCAAAAATAGGCATCAAGCCAACTCAAATGCCAAGTGTCCACATGGAATATTCCCTCCAAGAATGTGCATGCATGCAATCCCTCCATATGTGTGAATTTCAAGGTAGCCAACTCCATGGATGAATGTGCAAGATGCTAGTGGGTGGGACGTCCGCAACAAAGTATGTGATCAGTGCCTAGCCTTACCTTGAGTTTTTTTGTGCAACATACACAACCATTGAAATACACAAGCATTTTTGAACTGGCCTACACAACCATATGACCAAATTAAATGTTGATCCATCTGTATGTTCTTTTCTTTAAGGTGATTATAAAACAACCGAAATAAATATTGTATGGCTAATTCATGACATCGATCATCACTAATGTAGAAGTAATACTACTTCAATATAACTCTATTTTCTTCATTATTATCCGACCCATGCCTGTATGTGATATGGACCATTATGTTGACTTGCTCTAAGTGGTAATATTTGCTTTGAATATCATTTTGATATTGAAGGGTGTAGGTCTCAGTAAAATCAACCATTGATAAGACAGTACCAATGATAAATGTATCTCTACATATTCTAAAATACTCGTCCTTCCATCGATCCACGTGGACATGTTGAATATATTGTTGTATATTTTCGATGAAGTTCTTCATGAAGTCACATACTCGTACATGGGAATTCACCAATTGTATCTTTTTTCTTACCTGCCCTCCATCAATATCATATGCAACATATTTAAATCTTTGCAAGGCAACCTCCTTCCTCCCCAATCCATACTCATCACTTACATGGATGCAGTTTCTTAGTAATTTCATTCCACCGCACCTAGGGCATGTCCTATCTAAGCAAATTTTTTGATAAAATGTACAACCCTCTGGCCTTGTACACAAGATGTTGTGAATAAAGTCTCTAGATGATGACGATGAAAAAATAACTGAGCATTCTTGCAAAAGGGTGTTATTAAATACATGAAATATATGTGTGTGTGTGTGTGTGTGTGTCATAATAATAACCATACTCAATGTGATATCTACAACAACATGTGTTACGAATTTTGTTTATTCAAACATACCAAGACTTGCATTTATAGAAAAATACTTGTCCCAAGTTAAGTGCACTATGTACTATCCTAAATCTCTCATACAATTATGTTTTTGTAATGTCAAGAAAGTGTTTAATATGAGGTTCAGGGTTCCTAGATCCCCTTCTCAATTTTAGTACATCTTTTTGGTTGGAAGAAGGCCTAGTGTTCTCATGCCATAAATCATGTACTAGTCCCTTAACGGATCCAATTAACTTAATGTCAGAATGAGGTATCCTACTAGTAAAGGCCCACAAGTCTCTTAGGTCACCTGTTTCGAGGCTATCTCCTCTATTAGAATACTTTCTAAGGGTTTTGATATTGCATTTTATGAGATGAGATGTTTGTTGGAGAAAACAATGTTTTCTTGTGATCTTGCTAATAATTGATTGTGACAAGACACATGGGGCTGCATTACAGTCTTTAGAACGAGATTTCTGACAAATTGTTTGAAAAACATCCACAAGGTTTCTAAAAATATGATGACTAGTTTCTAAACTTTTGACTGTTTTAATGCCTTAAATTCTCCTAACAACAATCAAACTTCTAGATTTTAACAAAACAAAAAATAATTGACATTTAATGACATCAGATTTTGGATCAAAATATTCCTTAATGATTTTATAAGAATGATAACGAATAGTATGGTTAGGTAACTTACCTTCAAGTGATGCTCGACCAATTTCATCCACCTGAATGCATTTAGGAGTTCTTTGCCGCACACTACTCAATTTAGGTAAGGAAGATGAACTCCTATTCTAGCACTCTTGACCTCCATGTTGTGGAGTTACCAACGTTTCAATTATTTCCCATTCAATCATTCACGAATCAATTCTGGGAGGAGAGTGGAAATTCCCATGATTAGTATCTGGAATGTTTGACTATACAACAAGAGGTTGCACCACATGAAATTCTACACCATAATTCTATGCACTAGTTGTATCTCTAATTTCATCCATTGTATAATCAACTCCAAGAACATCCTCCATCATCTGGTCATACAAAACAACTTATCTTGATGAGATACTGATTGGATTGGTCTCTACTGAACTCCTGTGTGTTTCTTGTGGTGATGGAAGAAAAACAACACTGACATCTGTTCCACTAGAAATTGGATTTCCCTCTTCTGAAAGCCTACACTTTGATATACACAAATTTTCCTTTTCTCTTTCTTCTTCTACCTTTTCATTGGACATTTATTTCCTCAAGGAATTTCTATCTCGATTTTGTCGGGTCCCCATATTTAAAGAGAAAAATTGGCTTCCAAGCACCCCACCAAAAATTTGTCTTGGTATTACAAAAGAAGACAATTGACAATTACAATTCCAATTGGACAAATTTGTCTTGGTATTACACAAGAAGACACAACTAACAATTCCAATTCCAATTGGACAAATTTGTCTTGGTATTACACGAGAAGACACAACTAACAATTCCAATTCCAATTGGACAAATTTGTCTTGGTATTACACAAGAAGACACAACTAACAATTCTATTTGGACAAATTTCTCTTGGTATTACACAAGAAGACACAACTAACAATTCTAATTGAACAAATTTGTCTTTCTATTACACAAGAAGATACAACCAACAATTCCAATTCCACTTGGACAAATTTTTCTTTCAATTCTTCCCACAATTGTCTTGCAATAACACAAAATTCTATATGAATTAAACAACAAAACAAAAAGAACCAAAACCTAACTGATCTTTTTATTTTTGTGTGCAAATGTCGGGCTTGTTCAATTTTTTGAGATAAATGAGGTTGAGGAGCATGCTTGAAACATAAAACTTCCCAACAGGAATGTGCACACATTCCTATAACCCATGCACACTAAATCATGTGCACATTCAATGAATGCGCACGCGTTCCCGCTGGGCAGGGATGAGCGCACAACCTCAAGGATTTCAAGTCACAAGAGGGCATGCACACTCTTAATGCAACATATATAACATTTATTGTAGACAAAACATATGTAACAACCCTAGTTGAATAAATGTTTAAGGTTTATTAAGTAAAAATTAATTAGGGGATTAATTGTCTTAACATGGTAATAGTTAAACAAGATTGGTATAAAGATACTAATTAAATATTTATTAATTAATTAAAGGTTATAATTTTGATTAATTAATTAATTGATTAACTACCTATTATATTCAATAACTTGGGTATTAAATTTAAAAGGGACA
>SNQJ01S0071162.1:57843-76646 GCA_010110895.2 Picea sitchensis
GAGAGAGAGTCGAAGAGGGGGGAGATAGAGAGGGAGTGGGTGTGAGAGTGTGAGGCATGGCAAGGTAAGGTATAGGTTTAGGTCATGGTCTAGGTCTAGTTCTAGGTCTAAGTCTAGGTCTTGACATGCCTTTCCATGTCAAGGTAAATGCCATGTATTGTCTTACCATGCCTTGCCTTGCAGTGTACCAAACGTTCTAGTGTGTGAGAGTGTGAAATGGAGAGAGAGGAAGACAAAGAGGGGACGTAGAGAGTGAGTGTGTGAGGGCGTGGGAGGGAGAGAGAGAGAGAGGAAGACATAGAGGAGGCTTAGAAAGAGTGTGTGTGAGAGTGTGGGAGGGAGAGACAGGAAGACATAGAAGGGTAGTAGAGAGAGTGTGAGAGGGAGAGATAGGAAGACAAAGAGTGGGGTAGAGAGAGAGGTAAATGTAGGAGAGAGGGGCAATGTAGGATAGATAGAGACTCTGGACATAATGTTGGGAAAAAACCCACCTATAGGTATCGATAAACGTACCAACCTCTTGACATCATGTTGGGAAGAGGCACATTCATGGGTATTATACTGAGCATAGTTTATTCTCAGTTTTATGCTCGTAAAAAATGAAATCTATCTCGAGCATAGTTTCATTATATATTTCAATATCGTTAAAAAATAAAGCATACTACAAGCATACTTCGTCATCCTCCGAGCTCGTTAAACAATGAAGAGTCATCTTTCGGGTGGTAGTTTACTCCCTTTTCGGCCTCATATGACTAACTACGAAAAAAGTATACTCTAGTCAATCATGACTAGAAGAGTTCAAGCATACTTCATCATCCTTCGAGCTCATTAAACAACAAAGAGTCATCTTTCGAGTGGTAGTTTACCCTTTTTTCAGCCTCATAAGACTAACTACGAAAAATGTATACTCTAGTTAGTCATGAATAGAAGATTTCTCCCTTGTATTGTTTCACACTTTTTTGGGCTTGGGGAACTAAATTTATGAAAAAAAACATCCATTGAGTCATCTTTAAGATCTTTTCAAACTCTCTAAACGTGAAAAGACTGCGATTTTATCTTCTCTAGGCTCATACAATTATACATTGAAGGACCCATATGGGACCAAACCCCTCCTTCTTCAGGTTCATTAAACATATGTTAAGGGACTCATCAAAGATGAGCTATACCGAGAATATGTTATCCTCCTCAAGCTTGTTAAAAAACAAAGAGGTACTCATCAATCATGGTGGGGGAAAATTGAAGGAAGTGGGTTAATTGTTTGGAAAGCATTATGGCAGTTGTCTATTGTCTCCATTGAACACGACACTTGTTTGTGTCTCGTCTTACTGTTGGGTAATATAATTGTCTCTGAGTCATACCAATCCTATGAGTCCTCATACTCCTTCAGCTCACCTGAAGAGTGCCACGATGATCATCACACTATTATTTGGTCTATCTCTCAGTTGAGTCAATGTTGCCAAGTCATTTGTCGTGCCTCACAATGTGCAAGGGAAGTTTCACCCCAAACCGACCTTTTTGTAGTATTACCAACTTTCATCCTCGTGTTAGTCCATACTCATTTAATCCACCATATTACATCACTTTCTAGTGTATGTTTCATGTCGATGATGGGGGACACATCATGGACCTCCTTTGGCGAGTTTGTTCCTATCGAATTCAACACATTATCCGAGAATTAGACTTAGAAACTAGTTAGTACCTTGGAGCCTGCATGCCTCAATGGAAGGTTTCCTCACCTTTGATAATAGGTTTACACCATTGGACTTTGATCGAATTATTCCATGGATGTTCAACTGCAACCCATTTATTCACATTCACTGGAATTTACTAGGGTACCTTGGGATTCATTATCATCATTGGTGATTTCCATCACACTTGTAATGGTATACATTAAATGATTGGTAATCAAGTGGTTTCTACCATGTTCAACATCAAGACATCTATTCACATGGCTAGAATCATACTGTTTTGGGATTGGGATGAAGACCTTGGGTTGGGCACTCACTTTGTTATATGCTTTTCTTAGGATGTGTTGGAGATCATTTGAGTATGGAGTAGATTCTGGTATAAACATCATATTGGCAATCTCACTAATGTATATGTTGTCACATAGATCCACTTTGTATTGGTCAGTGGCTATGTTTTTTTCATATCATAGTTCCATTGTGTTTTCTTTTGTGGCTATGATTAGATCATGTCATGGAGGTATGGATACACAATGTATCTTTGGTGGCCATATCCTTAGTTAGTACTTTCATGGATCCGTAGTGTATTGGTCGAAAACCATGCTTTGAGTCAGTTTATTCCAAGCATAGGTATTCCTGCCTCAGGGATGATACATATATATTGTTTGATTTATTTTTTGTATCATTCGCCAGGCTCTCCTACTCCAATGCCCTTACATTAATATTTTTGTAAAGTGTTTCAACCATGAGTTTCTCCTATGACCTCACACTTTAGGGGGCATCTATTACACACCTAAATGTCACACCACTTAAGTGTCGTATGCACCTTACTAAGTGTCACACACACTTTATCAAGTGGCATATGCACCTTACTAAGTGTCACATGCACTTTATTAAATGTCGCAACTTTGACACCATGGAAGAACATTTGTCATAATCCCTAGTCATTGTGGAGGAGAAACACTCATCGTGAGAAGGTAAAAATAAGGCCTTTTACCTTGATATTTTGACCATTTGTGAATATCAACGCTCCCCTTCCCATGTATAGGGAGCATTGAAATCTTGTCAATGCTCCCCTGCCCATGTATAGGGAGTGTTGTCAGTGTCCTGTGCTTAGTGTTGGGGGAGTGTTGAAGTGGTTAAAGGGAGTTATGATGATCCCACCTTATTCTAAGGATTAGTTACGAGAAGATGACGTCAAGGATTTGAGTCATATATCATGGATCAATCTTAGGTAAACTCAATATCCATTAGATACGCTAAATCCCAACTTATGGAGATAAATCCTCAACCATTTCCCAAAATACTCCATGATGGTTAAGCCTCCAACTCCTATATAATGAGTGCATTCCAAGGTGAAAAAGGAGGAGAATCCATGAGAGAATCATAATTTTGATCTTCAAACATTTAGGAGATGGCTAGATATGAGATCTTGGAGGATTTGTTGCAACAACAATGTTGGACTATAAGTGCTTCACTGTGGCTTTCCATTAATACATAACTTGGCCTATTACCTTCATGTTTTGTGTCATTAGCTCATGCATGTCTATTTTTGTGAGATTCATCATAGATATATTTATTTTCACTTGAAAATATAGTGTAAAGGAAGGTCGTTTCTCTTTGTTCTTTGCATTTTTCTTCTTGCGCCTAGGAGCTTGGTCAACAAGGTCAAAGGCTGGAGCAGTGAGGATAACCGATGAAAGAAGTTAAGTCACCCATCTCTTTCTTCTCATATAATTGTCGAAATAGGTCTAAAGGAAAGTTAGTGCCCATTTTTTTCTTCTGTCTTTTGACCAAAGTGGGGTCTTGGTCAAAAGGGAGGTTTCACCTTTCTGTAGGGGGAACTTAACCACAACACTCTTCCCTCTGCAAGCTCTTTATTGTCACATCCATCTCTACAAACTCTATATTGATTCCCTGTCCATTGGACCCTAGAATTATAATATGCAATAGAACCACAATCCTCTTGCTAACAATACCTCTAAACAACACACTCTCATCGAGTGTTCCCCTGCTCATGAACAATACACTACTATTAAAATTCAGCTCCTTTTATTTGCCAAGCTGATGCATTCCAAACATGCCATTGTATCACTACATAAGCACCATCATGAGCATATACACTCTTCCTTAACCATTAATTACCTTTGGCATATACCTCTATCATCTGGAAATTTTCTTCCAAAATTGACATTGTTTGGAAAACATTCACATTGAGCAATTGCATGGTTCATGGAGTCCAATTTCCTTTTTTCCTGTAGCTTTACAACACAACCAATTGCTTCTTGGGAGAACCTAAATCTCCCATCATGTTTTCCTCCGAGTTACCTTTCCAATGGATGTACTCATGCCTTGTTTTGAGTTTTGAGCTAAAAGTTACAACCTTTGGAGGTTTGCATTTTCTACTCATTTCACATGTTTTTACTTATGCAATTTATCTGAGAGACCATCTTCTTCCCTCTGTAACAGAAAATATGTTAAGAATCATAATATTTTTTTTTATATTGGGTGTAATTAGTATTTATGAATTTGATCACACAACAACTTTAATATTTGGAATCAAATTCTCTAGTTAGATTCTATATAAATCTGGAACTGACAACTTTGTACTTTTACAATTTATCCATACTTTGAATTTTTATCCAAAATTGGTTATCTCCCAAACGAAGCGAAACTAGGAAAAAAATCCCTCAAGACAAAGTTGTTTGGATTGATGAGTAGATGAAATGTCTAATAAATATTTTTTTTGGATTGGAGATCTGGGATCTCTTTTCCTCTAAATATTTCAAAAATCCCCAAAATGCGTGTGTGAATAATGGATTTTTCCCTTCTTGAGTATCCCCACACCAATCCATTTTGAATTTTGTTAGGATCCCAAATGGGTATCTTCATGACAACATTTTGAGATCCATATAAAATTTTCACCTTCATCTGGGCCTCGGTTACTGAGCATGGCCCAAATATTTGAAATCCATTAATTCACATTTTTCAGAAAATTTAAGTAGAATTAGCTAGTGTCCCTCACTCGAATTATTGTAGTACTCATCACGTCGGATACACCCCTTAAATTTAATCTAAATTTTATTTGAAATGCTCCTTTTATGACCAACACAAGTTTTTGGATCCATAATTTTTTATTATAAATTGTCTATATTTTCTGACATGACAATCTGGATGACATGGCATGGAACATGGTTGTTGATGTACATGTGTCACCCCTTGATTCGGTCATGTCATCATCCTACTTTCCATTCATCGACAATCAAATTATTTCTTCCATAAATGATCGATGAAAAGGTATAAAGTTACTTTTCATAGGGTTTCCTCAAACTCTGATCTCTCCATCGACGATAGGCGATTTTCTTCATCGGATATCGACGATAGAGGAAAAAATACACATTTTCAGTGACCTCCGATAACTCCATTGACGATCGAAAAAAAGATTCGACGATCTCCAATAACTCCATCAGTAATCTGAAAAAAACTTCCATCGACGATCGACTATTAGGAAAATAGTGCACCCTTTCAATGACCTTCGATAAATCCATTGAAGATTGGAGAAAAACTTCCATAGGTGATTGATGATTTCCGGAATTTTTTTTGCTTCACAGAATTTCATTGAACTCGGATCACTCCATCAGTGATCAATGATTTTCTCACAAATTTCTTCATCGATGATTTTCCAAAAGGTCACTACTTCACAAGATTTCGTCGAACTCCGAAACTTAGAAGTTTTTGACCAAATCTAGGATGAATCTGCGCTATTGATCTCAAAATAGAACGTAATCTCAATCGTTGATTCATCAAAATCCATTCCATGACTCTTGCCTTCTGCCACCATGGAACTACCATTGTGGACCTTGTCAGTGCACGTCACGGGTATGGTCCACATCATCGTATGTACAATTGTTTTTAAAAATCCCCCCAAATTTATTAAATAACTCTTAGACTTTTCCAGAAACAAGTGTGGCATTGAATTTCCTAGCAAAGTACATTTTGGAGGAGTAGTCAAGGTGAAGGTGAAGCAATCCGCAATTTTGGTATGGTGGCCCCAAATTTTCACTCACTCATATTCTACGCAACCACCTCTAAGTACACAAAGATAAGCATACATATATAATTAGTGTCAAAATGATCTTGCTAAAAGCTGTAGTCTAAATGGTCTTGCTAAAAGCTGTAGTCTAAATATGTTTTGTCTACAATAAATGTTATATATGTTGCATTAAGAGTGTGCATGCCCTCTTGTGACTTGAAATCCTTGAGGTTGTGCGCTCATCCCTGCTTAGCGGGAATGCGTGCGCATTCATTGAATGTGCATGTGATTTAGTGTGCATGGGTTATAGGAATGTGTGCACATTCCTGTTGGGAAGTTTTATGTTTCAAGCATGCACCTCAACCTCATTTATCTCAAAAAATTGAACAAGCCCGACATTTGCACGCAAAAATAAAAAGATCAGTTAGGTTTTGGTTCTTTTTGTTTTGTTGTTTAATTCATATAGAATTTTGGGTTATTGCAAGACAATTGTAGGAAGAATTGAAAGAAAAATTTGTCCAAGTGGAATTGGAATTGTTGGTTGTATCTTCTTGTGTAATAGAAAGACAAATTTGTTCAATTGGAATTGTTAGTTGTGTCTTCTTGTGTAATACCAAGAGAAATTTGTCCAAATAGAATTGTTAGTTGTGTCTTCTTGTGTAATACCAAGACAAATTTGTCCAATTGGAATTGGAATTGTCAATTGTCTTCTTTTGTAATACCAAGACAAATTTGTGGTGGGGTGATGGAAGCCAATTTTTCTCTTTAAATATGGGGACCCGACGACATCGAGATAGAAATTCCTTGAGGAAGGAAATGTCCAATGAAAAGGTAGAAGAAGAAAGAGAAAAGGAAAATTTGTGTATATCAAAGTGTAGCCTTTCAGAAGAGGGAAATCCAATTTCTAGTGGAAGAGATGTCAGTGTTGTTTTTCTTCCATCACCACAAGAAACACGCAGGATTTCAGTAGAGACCAATCCAATCAGTATCTCATCAAGATAAGTTGTTTTGTATGACCAGATGATGGAGGATTTTCTTGGATTTGATTATACAATGGATGAAATTAGAGAGACAACTAGTGCATAGAATTATGGTGTAGAATTTCATGTGGTGCAACCTCATATTGTATAGTCAAACGTTCCAGATACTAGTCATGGGCATTTCCACTCTCCTCCTAGAATTGATTCGTGAACGATTGAATGGGAAATAATCGAAACATTGGTAACTCCACAACATGGAGGTCAAGAGTGCTAGAATAGGATTTCATCGTCCCTACCTAAATTGAGTAGTGTGCGGTGAAGAACTCCTAAATGCATTCAGGTGGATGAAATTGGTCGAGCATCACTTGAAGGTAAGTTACCTAACCATACTATTCGTTATCATTCTTATAAAATCATTAAGGAATATTTTGATCCAAAATTTGATGTCGTTAAATGTCAATTGTTTTTTGTTTTGTTAAAATCTAGAAGTTTGACTGTTGTTAGGAGAATTTAAGGAATTAAAACAGTCAAAAGTTTAGAAACTAGTCATCATATTTTTAGAAACCTTCTGGATGTTTTTCAAAGAATTTGTCAGAAATCTCGTTCTAAAGACCGTAATGCAGCCCCATGTGTCTTGTCACAATCAATTATTAGCAAGATCACAAGAAAACATTGTTTTCTCCAACAAACATCTCATCTCATAAAATGCAATATCAAAACCCTTAGAAAGTATTCTAATAGATGAGATAGCCTCGAAACAAGTGGCCCAAGAGACTTGTGGGCCTTTACTAGTAGGATAAATCATTCTAACATGAAGTTAATTGGATCCATTAAGGGACTAGTACATGATTTATGGCATGAGAACACTAGGCCTTCTTCCAACCAAAAAGATGTAGTAAAATTGAGAAGGGGATCTAGGAACCCTGAACCTCATATTAAGCACTTTCTTGACATTACAAAAACATAATTGTATGAGAGATTTAGGATAGTACATAGTGCACTTAACTTGGGACAAATATTTTTCTATAAATGCAAGTCTTGGTATGTTCGAATAAACAAAATTCGTAACACATGTTGTTGTAGATATCACATTGAGTATGGTTATTATTATGACACNTAAAACAGTCAAAAGTTTAGAAACTAGTCATCATATTTTTAGAAACCTTCTGGATGTTTTTCAAAGAATTTGTCAGAAATCTCGTTCTAAAGACCGTAATGCAGCCCCATGTGTCTTGTCACAATCAATTATTAGCAAGATCACAAGAAAACATTGTTTTCTCCAACAAACATCTCATCTCATAAAATGCAATATCAAAACCCTTAGAAAGTATTCTAATAGATGAGATAGCCTCGAAACAAGTGGCCCAAGAGACTTGTGGGCCTTTACTAGTAGGATAAATCATTCTAACATGAAGTTAATTGGATCCATTAAGGGACTAGTACATGATTTATGGCATGAGAACACTAGGCCTTCTTCCAACCAAAAAGATGTAGTAAAATTGAGAAGGGGATCTAGGAACCCTGAACCTCATATTAAGCACTTTCTTGACATTACAAAAACATAATTGTATGAGAGATTTAGGATAGTACATAGTGCACTTAACTTGGGACAAATATTTTTCTATAAATGCAAGTCTTGGTATGTTCGAATAAACAAAATTCGTAACACATGTTGTTGTAGATATCACATTGAGTATGGTTATTATTATGACACACACACACACACACACACACATATATATTTCATGTATTTAATAACACCCTTTTGCAAGAATGCTCAGTTATTTTGTGATCGTCGTCATCTAGAGACTTTATTCACGACATCTTGTGTACAAGGCCAGAGGGTTGTACATTTTATCAAAAAAATTTCTTAGATGGGACATGCCCTCGAGTGGTTTTTAACCTAGGTGTGGTTCGCTGCTCCAGAGACTACATAAGGAAAAAACATTGTTATAAGTTTTTTTCCACAATGAATTAAAAGACTTACAAAATGATACTTTGTAATTCAACATAAGACAACTCCTCGCAGATGGTACTAACAATTGTAAGGGTGTTACCCTCGATGAACCTAATCTCTCAGTGATGCCACCCTGCGTCAGTAACAAGGATCAAAGCATGAAATTCAAACAAATATGCATAAAATCTATTCCATTCATGATACATAAAAATTGAACAACATATCATCTCATCGAGAATATCTCGGGCATCAATGGAGAGTCATTGATAGGTGTATCCCTCAGCTATACAACCTTCTTTGAGGTGACATATTTTGTGGAAGCCTCGGTGGATGGCGCAAATTGAAATGGTGGGGGGGTGGCATATAGGTGCATCCATTGTGGATGGATGCGATGGAAGTGGTGGTGCAGATGGGTAACCTATGGGTGCATCCACTGAGGATGTACCAAATAAGAAAGGTACTGGGGGTGGGCGGCGATGAACCCCCATAGGATATAAAAGCGATGGAATAACGCCTGACTTGGAAATATGTAACCCAAAATCCATGGTCGGCTACCCAAAAACCAAACTAGCACTGTAACTAGCGAAACTATTAGCAACCTCCATACATATTAATAATATTGTTATTAGTACCGAATAGTAACATCCAACAACATAAATACAACAAATTTGAGATTTAGATGAGATTTAACTCAACACATAATACCTGTAAGGCAAGTGACTTGTCCATTCCAGGTGGACATTGTTCAGTATCACTTGCTCCTGCAACCTATAGAAACACAAGAACATTATAAATTTGAGGATGGAAGAAAATAAAAAAAATCACTATGGTGAATTTACCAAATGTCACACATACCTGTGTATGCGGAACATAGATCTCGCTCCTCTAGTATTTATTTCATATGTGGTGTGCAGTATTTATTTAATGTGCTCCACATCACGGAGATCCTCTACCTCTTCCTCATCACTCCTCAAGCCTTCCCTCTCGACTACTGCTCTTTTCTTCCTATTAAGCTTATACTGCTAGGGTCTTCCATTGCGCGCCATTCCTTCCTTCCACATAATTTCCTGGATCTCCTCCTGATCCATATTAATGGGATCTTTCTCTTTATCGTGCTCTTCTCTATTCATTTCCCCCTCCATCTCATACCTTCCTCAGTTTTCCCCTAACTCCTCCATGCACGCAAGGTATCTTAGTTGTCTGATTCCATAGTTAATACCCCTTTATCATGCAACAATTTCTTGATCGAAGTGTACAACAACATGATGTATCTTCCCCTTGGATCCTTAAGAAACTCCTGCTCTTCTACACTGTAAGACTTCAATGTATCTACTCCAAACTTAGTGATATACCCTACTACAATGCTATCTAGCCAGAAATCTACTTCGCGCGTGAAATTGTTATTCACCCTTTTCAACCGCACGATATTCTCTTCTGTCCACTCCACTGATCTAACTCTATCTGTCAGATGGGTATATTTCAATCATGTTATCCACTCCTACGATAGCGTGGAAAAATCACTAAAGAAACTCTCGTGTATTTCGTTGAATACATATCTTTCCAAATACTGTCTTGGCTTAAACTTAGAGCTTATATTATCTTTATGGGAAAACTCTAGTTCCTGAACTATCAACCATCTTTCAATATCCACTTTCATGGGGTTCCAACCTACAAACATTCCCCTTCTAAAACTCTTGCACTATACTGTGTGATACATCCCTCCTGATCTAATATTTTGAGTTCCAGCTGGCAACAAAACCATTGTTGGCTACTATGGGATGACCCAGGTTCTAACTATAATATTACCAACAAACCCTTCTACGATCAACCCTTCTAGATACCAGAAAGAAACACAACACACAAAGTGCATTCCACAGTCTCACTCGAGATGGATTCTAAGGGTCACCGCAGGACTCAAATGTTTGCAACCATGGGATGGAATGTGTTTCTCTCTCATAGGCATTAGATCTACCCTCTGAAAACCCTCAAACCCTCATTAGATCTTAGTTTAGCTCAATAACACACTAATATTCCAAAAAGACTTGATTAATCATTAAAGAATCATGTATTCCCTAATATATATCCATCTATTGTAACATAAGATTCAGATCCACATACTAGCTATGATATTCATTCATTTAATTTCATTCTACATAGTTCATCAATTATCCTTAGTGCGCAGTATTATTTCCTTTACTATTCTACCATGTTCATCATAAAACTCATTGGATCAAATATAACTGTAAATAATGCAAACATTCATATAGACATAACACATATATACTGTGGTTCACCCCCCCTTGGGGCTACATCCACAAAGATTTGTCACTTGGGCTCTTTATTCATATTCTGGAAAAAGCTAGTGCTGCGCACTGTACATCTCTTCCTCCATTACAGACGATATCCACAGATCGCAACAGTTCTCATAACACTGAGAAATTCTTACTCACTCACTATCATACTTATCCAAAAATGGTTAACTCACTACTCGCCAACAACAACCTTTAAAATCCTAATACATTCTACTTATACAAAGCTGGGAAAAAATCCCTTACTAAAACCATAACCCTAAGTGGATTAGGTTTTTCCACTTTCTCCTTCACTTAATCTCGGCTGGTCCTTGATCCAACTGTTTCTCCAAGTCGGGGCTTGTCCACTTTCCAACTTATCTGCAACAGTTTGTCCACTTTGTAACTACTTTTCTTGGCGTTGTGTTTCCCTTATTTCCAACACTCTTTTCCTCTTTTTCCCGCGTGCTCCCCTATTTTCCAGCGCTTCTTTAATTCCTTAAAAAATTCTTCGATGTTTCCAAAAATTGGCCTGTGCCAACATAAGGGTATATTTTTGGGGTACAACGAGACCTCAAAGGCTTACAAGATCTTCATTCCAGTGCAGCAAAATACATTTAGGAGAAGAGATGTTAAGTTCGAGGAGAACTTGGCATATAAGAGTACTCATGAGTCATCAATAGTGATAGAGGACAAGGAGTAGAAAGCTCTGAAGGATGAGCAACAATCAACAATTTATACTTTAGGTGGGGAGGAGAAGTTATCCCCTTCTATTCTTGTCAGGAAACCTTGGTGACAACTACAGACATTGAGGGATGTTGTTTAGGCTCCTAGAAGTGCGGTCAGAGAGCGTAGACCTCATAAGAAGTTTCCAAACTATATGAAACTTATGAGTAGCATCATTGATGTTGATCCTTCCAGTTTTGAGGAAGCAACAGATCAACAGGTATGGCAGGATGCCATGGTAGAGGAGCACACATCTATTATGAGAAATTATGTTTGGGACATAGTGCTGAGACTACAGGGAAAGTCAATTGTGAGTTCCAAATGGATCTAGAAGATAAATCATGTTGTAGATGGTAGTATTGAGAATTTCAAAGAGAGATTTGTGGTGAGAGGGTTCTCCCAGAAAGAGGGAGTGGACTACGAGGGGACATTTTCTTCAGTCACCATGTGTTGGTGTCAGAAGTCACTCCTGGATTGCTTGCAGGAGCAGAGCCCGACGCCCATCAGTTTAATGTCACGATTGGTTTATAAGAGATGATCAAATGGAAGCAAACTCAGAACAATATCGTCTCAACTCAAAAGCTGGGCCAGGCATGCATGAATGAGTGAGGTCTTGATAAAATTCAAACAATGAGTTGTAATAAGGGTGAGTGGGGGGAATATTTCATAAGAAAGGTGCAAATGTCTGCTATAAGCATCAAGCTTCTAATAGACGATGAGAGCAGGCATCTGAAAAAAATATCTTCTTACTTCCAAACGCGGGGAACCAGAGAAACAACAATGCCACAATAAATCATTTACCATAACATAACTGTGTTAATTCATACGAAGCATTCGATCATGAACTCTCCAGCATAAGACGAAAACAGAGATGAAAAAGGGAACTGTTTGTCATAAAACAAGAAATCTCAAACACAGCTACATAACCAGGAAGCCAGAATGGTCATGAAAACTTTACAGCCGGGAGCTTAGCTGTACCATCGATAGATACAAAAATGGCGAAAACGCCTTCATATACTCAGAACAACAACAACAACAAAATCAAGACACTGCATTGAAACATTTGCGTCTACATGGCTTTCTGACAGTCAACCTCTGAAAGATTGTGCAACTTATGTCAGACGCAATCTGACTCTTTGGCAGTTCCAACGGTGAATCGACGTGCCTTTAATTCATGGCCAGACTCTCCTATTATGGCAGAGACGATGTCTAACCACCACCAACCGCTTCAATAACTGCCTTATGGGGATTGAGGATGATCTGGCCAACTCAGCGCTTTGGGATATGGAAGACTCCTCGCGCTGCCACCTGGAATAACTGAATGACTTGACGAATGGGCGTGGAGATCAGCGCGAAGGATGGGGGCTCATGACAGGAATGATGGCGCCGGACCATGAGGACGTGAAGGAGGTGGAAAGATGTGAAAAGGGTGACAGAGGAGGGCACAAAGCGGAGGACAACAGTCGAAAGGGGGAAGGACAAGAGACAATGGACTCGCTCTTTGGCGAGAGGCTGACGTGGGAAGGAACGAGACACATGGAAAGCAACGAGTGGATGATGAGAAGGAGGGAGGACCACGCGGACCAAAGAGGGGAGGCGGATGGATGACACACGGTAGCAGGGGAAAGGTGGGAAGGAAGATGACATGATGGGAGGGGGGCCCACGCTGGCTAAACATAAGGCAACTGAAAAGGGAGAGACTGAACAAGTGCCGTTGATCCGTGCACACTGATCAGGGCCGTCGGAAAGCTGCGTCTGCGATTCCGGACTCCCCCCCTCCGCTTAAAGGTAGAAAGGTAGGGGAGGTCCGGAATGGTCTTCATCGTCGTTGATCTGGGCGCGCTGATCTGGACCATTGGAGAGGTGCGCCCCCGATTCCGGATCCCCCCGCTTAAAGGTAGAAAGGCAAGGGGGGTCCGGAATCCAATATGCGTCGTTGATCCGGGCACTGTGATCCTTGCCGTCCAGACTTGGAATTCATTTAATTATGAGCGCATTAGCACCCCGAACTTAGGACAAGTGGGTTTTAACCCATTCCTTTACATTCTAACCCCCCTTACAAGAAATATCGCTAACATTTGGCTCCATGGAGGATAGAGTCGTCCCTGTGATGATCTAAGAACCTTTTTGCAGATTCAGTTCCTTTGCTATTGGGCTATGGAGTCATTCATTAGTCCGAAAAACAAAACAAAAACAATATTTACAAAACAAAACAAAAAGAGCATCTTTTGGCTCATAAGAAACAATTTTTTAAGAAATGCCCATTGACTGGGCTGCTGAAAACTTCTTTGCCTTCCAGATCCTGCAAACTGTAAGTGTTGTTTGAAAATACTTCAAGGATATTGAAAGGCCCAAACCAGAGGGCATCAAATTTACTGTGTTTTCCCTTTTCCTGCCTGGGTGCATCCCACTTGAGTACCAAGTCACCCTGCTTGAATTCTTTCTTTCTGTTCTTCCTGTCAAAAGCCTGCTTGATCTTCTGCTGATGATTGAAGGCTTTGTCCATGACCTGTTCTCTGACCTGCTGCATTTACACCATCTGATGGATCCTTCTGAGAACATGGTTAGGTTCTCCTTCAAGGTCCTAGAGGAGATTGGCCACAGGTAAGGCGAGCTGAGTGGGGAAAATGGCCTATATTCCATAAACCAGTTGGAAAGGTGAGATGCCCAGTGATTTCTTTGTTGTTACCCGATCAGCCCAGAGAGAAAATTTGAGCTTTGAGTCCCAGGCCCTTTTATTGTCCTCCAATAGCTTTTTGATAAGCTTGATTAGGCTTTTATTGGAGGACTCTGCCAGTCCGTTTCCTTGAGGATAGTAGGGAGTGGAGTGAATTAGTGCAATCTGGAACTGTTCACAGAATTTGACCAGAGGCTCAGACCTGAAGGGGGAGGNACTGTATCACAGGAAGCAAAAGAAAATATCAGAAAGTCTTTGGAATAATCGGGACTGATTAGCACAGGTGCTTCAGTCAACGCCTTCTTTATTTGGACAAAAGACTCTCTGGGTTCAGAAGTCCATTTTATTTCATGGCCCTTTCTAAGCATGGTCGTAATATGTTTCACCAACTCAGCAAAATTTGAAACGAACCTCCTTAGGAAATTAATCCTCCCCAAAAATGCTTGAACCTCTTTCTTAGATCTGGGAAGTGACAGGGCCTGAATTGCTTCTACTCTGTCAGGATCAATTCTCACCCCTTCTGCTGATACTATATGGCCTAATAGTTTTCCCTCCTGCATAGAAAACAGTGATTTTTTGGGGTTTAAAGATAGGCCATATCTTCGACACTTCAGGAAAACTCTTTTTAAGTGGAAGCAGTGCTCTTTATCAGTCTTGGAGAAGACTGTGATGTCGTCCAGATATATCACCACAAACTTGTCCTTTTCCCCGATGAAGGCTATGTCCATGGCTCGCTGAAATGTGGTTCCTGCATTCATCAGTCCGAAAGGCATCTTGGCATACATGAATGTGCCCCAAGGAGTGGTGAAGGTTGTCTTTTCCATGTCCTCAGGCATGACTGATATCTGATTGTAACCAGAAAAACCATCAATCAAGGATATTCTAGATGCGCCGGTTACCCTCTGCAGTATATGTTCCATGTTGGGCAGGGGATAGTTGTCCTTCCTCAAACTTCTGTTCAGGTTCCTGAAATCGACACAGAGTCTGATTTCTCCATTCTTCTTCCTCACTGGGACCAAATTGGCTACCCATTCAAAATATCTCAAGGGGACGATGATCTGGGCATCCAACAACTTTTTCACTTCCCTCTCCATGACAGGTAGCAGCATGGGATTTATCTGTCTCAACTTCTACTTGAATGGCTTGGCCTCTTCTTTCAGTGGGATCTTGTGCTCAATGACTGATGTGTCATACGTCTTGAGATTTTCGTAGGTCCATGCAAACACATCAGCAAACTCCCTTAGCAACTCAATATATTCTTCCCTCTGTTCCTTGGTCAAACTCCTTGACAACCTGACAAACTTGGGCTCCTCTGGTGTGCCTATGTTGCATTCAGATGTTTCGGCATCATCACCTGAAACTCTACCCTTTACTGCCACATCGTTCCCTTCAAACAACCTTTCTAATGGGATAAGTCCTTTCGGAATGTGGTTGCTTGGCAGCTGAATGATCTGGTGATCAACAATTTTATTCAAAAACTCCCCAGGGTAACGGTCAGGTTTTCCTTCAATGTCGGGATCCTCATCTATGTGTAATGCAGAAAAGTTATCAATGGATTGAAGGAACTTTTCGATCTCTTGATCATCCTCAAATACCTTCCAATGCTTGACATTGTCTGGTACAGAGGGCCTATACTTTATTTCAACATCGGACCCGCTAGGGGGCAGCGTAGGAACTTTGAGCACACTAGCTGAGAAAGCTAGGAAATCGGCTGGAGCATTTTCTCCCCTTGGAATGTAGGAAATGTTAAAATCTAGGAAGAAATTATCAACCAGGTCCCATACCTCGTTCCTGTAATTATTGAGCCGAGGATTCTTAGCTTGATAAACGTTTTTGACCTGCTGAACCATCAACTCTGCATATCCAAACACAACCACCTCTCTTATTTCCATCTGTTGCGCAACCCTTAATCCCATAACCAGAGCTTCATACTCCGCCACATTGTTGGTGACTTCAAATTCCAGCTTGTATGACAGAGATATGGTCTCTTGAGAGGGGGATATGAATACCACCCCGACACCTGCACCCATACTGGAGGAAGCTCCATCAAAGAAAATATTCCAAATAGAGGTGGTTGGAGGGGGTGTCTCTTGATTAAGAATGGGCTGCTTTGTGATCTGTAAAGGAGCCTCAGGAGTGTGGGTGAGCTGTAGTAAACTGGAGCCTAAATCAGTGTCCAAGGAATAGATGGGGTGATTGGTAGGGTTGGCTTCATCACTGATTATGTAGGCCAGTTGGGCTTCTCTGTACAATCTCCTATGTTCCCCTCCAAAGACTGGAATGGTGGCATATGTGAGATCCATCTGCAGGGTTCCCCCCAGCCTTTTTATCCAGGATCTTGACAACAACATGCCAAACTTAGGGGGGACATCAGCTACCACAATATCCATGACCATACTCTTCATGGGCAGCTGAAATAACGAAACCACCAGGTCCTTAATGACTCCCAAACATTGCACCCTCCTGGAGTCAAAAGAATAGAGGTCATGATAGGCTTGGGTGACTTCCAGTCCTAATTCCTCCATGACAGTTTTAGGCATGAGGTTGTGGGAGGCCCCTGAGTCCATAAGGCAATTATGCAACACTTTGTCATGTATGTTCAGGGATGTGTAGAAGGGAGGGGATGAATCGTCTCTGTCTTCTACCATGGGGCCTAGGACAACTGCATGCCTTTCATCTTGGAGTTTTATGGAGTCTGTGAGAGGGAATGAGGCTTCAGACTTTAACATTTCAGAGAAATGCTTTTTGAATTCCCCATGTTTAATTAACTCAGTGAGGGGCACAGGGATTCTGATCTTTTGAATCTCATGTTCGAAATTGAAAGAAGACATAGGCTTTGGGATTTCTCTAATTTCAGGAACATGATTATGGACAATGGGAGAGAAAGGTTGAGCCCTCTTACCTCTGTCTGCTACTTCATTAGCAGGTTTCTCTGTTCTATTGGATGGCTCAGGAACGTCGGGTGTTGCTGCCCTTTTGTCGGACCTCAGGTTGTACCTACCTCGACTGCCACCAGCTTTGTCTCCCTTGCTCAATTCATTCAGCTGACCATCCATGAGAGACTCTTCATAAGCAATCTGAGTGAGATGAGGAAAAGGAGGAGTGCCTGCTAAGCAGTGGATTTTAGGCTCAGGCTCGTCTGTTTCTTCTTCTTCTTCTTCAACCAGAAAATTGTTCTGAAAAGGAGCCTGAATTCTTTGGTCATCCCTGTCTCTTCCTTTCTCTCTATGCATAGCTGGGGGAGCAATATAATTTGGCCTTATGAAACCCCCTTTATTTTCAGTGTTCTGACGGCCTCTATACATTTTCTTCCTTTCCACCTTCAATCTCTCCACCTCTTCTTTAAGGAAGTTCATTACTTGGGCTAGCTCATCTGCTTGAGGGTGGGGCAGTGATGGGCCGGAAGTTGAGGCTTCCGACTTTTCCTTTCTTCTATCTGCGTCGGCCTGGTTCCTCAGTCTGTCAGCTGCTAATATGTTGGATTCCACTTCTATAGCTGCATCTTGCATTTGAGCTAAAGAGGTGGCTCTTCTTTCTCTTAACACGAGACATAAATCAGGGTCAAAAGCGCCAGCATAGGAAATTTGAGCAGAGGCCTCTGAGGGTTTAATCTCTGTAGGAATCTTGTTGTACATCTTATTAAATATTTTGGAGAAGTCTGAGACAGAATCTCCTTCCATATTCTTCAGGGACCCAAACTCTGTCATGTAATACATATAATCCTTCCTGTCTCCCCACTGTCTCAGGAAAACAATATCCAGAGCCTCAATTCCAGTGATAGATCCAGGGGCTAGTCCTCTAAACCATTCCATGACCTCACCCTCCAGGCTCTGGACAAAGACTCTCATCCAAACATCTTCATTTTCAATGTTTAGGTTGTCTGCATAACTGTAAAAAGAAGCCAAGTGCTCCTCATCAGTTATGTCTCCTTCCCCAATGAACTTGGGCATGTACTTCAAGTAGTCTCTAGCAGGGAGAGGATTCATAGGATGAGGTAGGATTAAAGGATCATATCTAGCGGCTACTATGGCATCCATTCTATTCATAGGGGGATTAGCACCAGCCATAGGAGTATTAGGTAGAGGAGAACTCGGAGGAGAAGGAGTATGGACATGAGATGTTGGAAAAGAGGTTCTTGGAGGAGACGATGGAGAAAGCAGTGAGAGAGCCAAGGGACCTGAGTGTGAAAATGCTTCTCTCTACGCAGTAGTAGCAAAAAAAGGAGGGGTGGTGAAACCTTCATAATCTTGAGGTCTGTGATGAGGCACGACCTCTAGGGAGGGGGGAGTGACAAGGATCTCTCTTTCTGGTACCAGACCAGGAGCAGAAAACTCAGCAAGAACACTCCCGAAATTCAGAAAACGGGAAACCTCAGAGGAAGGACAACTAGGAAGCTGAGAATAAGAAAAGGGAGTTCTCACAGAAGGGAACAGTGTATTACCTGTTTCAACGATGGA